>JAUBOD010000302.1:4179251-4194632 GCA_032353885.1 Nothura maculosa
AGTCCAACCCCCCTGCTCCAGCAGGGACACCCAGAGCACAGGGCGGCATCCAGGTGGGTTTGAATATCCACAGAGAAGGAGACTCCACAAGCTCTCTGCTAAAGCAGCTGGAAAAATCAGTCATTAAGGCAGTGTTGGGGGGAGAGAATGGTGGCTTCTCACCTATATGTACAACTAGCCAGCACAGCTAAGAGGGAACACAGCCATAAAAGGATGGAGTGTAACACACGTGCTCCACTGTGTCCCATCCTTCTCCGTGCTGACACGGCTCCCCACTTCCATGAATTCACACTAGTGAGCAGCACAGGGCCGCCCTGTTTTGGGTTTCGGTTTTGCTCTAGCTTTCAGCAACAGCAGGACAAAGAAACAAGAAAAGCATAATTCCTGCATCCGAAATATCAAAGGAAACTGAAAAATAGTTGTGGAAATTTTATTCCACATTTCCAGATCTTTTATCATTCATTTTACACACAATGCTCTCATCTTGAGCTGCGTTTTAAAATAACAGTAGCTTTACTTACTCTATGTCTAGTACCATGGATGGATTAGACTGGTCCTTGTCCTTTTCATCATTATAAAATAGTATCTTTTTACTGCTCACCACAACATACTGGGAAAAGAAAGGATAAAAGCAAGTTAGATCTGCATTTTAAAGAGCAACATTTATCACACACTACTCCTACATGCACATAAAAAGTCTGAATAAATTTTTGTTTTTTTTACACAGTAGCAGGAGACTTTTAACTTATCACCCAGACAGCCACACTACTGACATCTGTATAACGCTGCAGCCCCAGTGATGAAAGCTCCTGATGGAGGTTATGGTCACGGCACCGCTTGCCAGGCCTCCTGAAGCCCGTCTGTCTGCACAGGGAACCCGCCAGGCTCAGCTGCCACTTGGATGTTGCTGTGAGATCCCTGCACCACCGAGTGACTCCCAGAGTGCGGAATCCCTCACGTGCTGGCCAGGCCGTGAACATCTCCTGCAGTCCAGAGATTCCCAAGACCTGCTGGGACTTGGTGCCCAACAAGCGGTTGCCTCAAAGAGATTCTCCCAGCTCCAGCTAACAACTCCTACCCTTTCCGTGCAACAGACTGGAGACAAACAGAGCAAAATGACACTAGCAGTAAGAAAGAATGCATATGGTCCAAAGGTACATGGAATATATGGTATATGGAATTCCAAGGAATGCACTTAGTACAGGAAGAGTCTGCAGAAGAGAAGGGAACAGATGGTCATTCCCCTTCCACGAGTCACTGTACATGTCCAACCACACAGTACTTTTCAGAATGGTAAAGATGTTAAAGAACAGAAACAAAGTGCTGTGCCAATAACGTCTTCCTGCCTAAGTGTTTTAAAAACCTTGCTAAGAAATCTGCATAATAATATCTATCCCAGGCCACTGAAAGAGTGGAGCAGTCCCAAATCCATGAGACTCTGGGGAATGTGCAAAGGGCCCCTGGGAAGGCACTGTGCCCGGCAGAGCCAGGACACTGGAGCACGAGCCTCATTTTCAAGAGATTTCCCAAACAGCAAAGCCCAGACAAGACCAAAGATCAGAAACCAAAGCAAAGTTGCCCAATGCAGCGCTGCTTACACAGGAGCTGCCCATGGGCTCGTGTTCCTATGAGCAAAACAAAAGCTGTTCAGCATCACAGCCCGTGGGCCAGCTAGGCTCCAACTCCGCCGACCTAAACCTCCTGGTGAGCTCAGGCCCACAGAATTTGCTCCTTGTTTCACTTCCCTGGGAGCTGCCAGTCCAATGTCCTGCTACAAACCAGAGCTAAGGTCCTTTGTTTTAGAAACAAAGTATTAAAAGGTAGGAGGTATTAGAGAGGAATTACAGAAGCCAGACTGTTCTGTGCTCAGCTCCTGATGCAGACAAACATCAAACCCAAAGTATGGAAAGAGAAGACTGGGAATACAGGGTCCACCTTGAGCTGCAGCCACTGGCAGACACCGGGAAGGGCTTCTGCGCAGTGCCAATACTGGCAATCCAAGGAAATGACACCTACTGCTCCTACAAGAGCAGGCTGAACCGCCCCCCCCAGCATTGCGCAGGGGCTTGGGGCCCGACCTCCCCATCCCACCCTTGGAGCAGCCTCAGGAGCCGCCCGGAGCGGCCTCGGGCAGCTCGTGGTGGCACCGCCGGGGCTCCTGCCTCGCGCCGTGGGACACGGCGCCGGCACCGAGGCCTCGCACATCCACACCCAAAGGACAAAGGTACCTATAACCTGTACAACATCAAGGTCTCTCCTGCTGTGACTATGCAAAAAGTTATCCCGGGAGGAGTTCTGGTATGAAATGTGTATGAAATTTTTTATCATGTCCATTAGGGACACAAAGCAGGTTCTAGATAAACCTACGGCTGACTGATTCTGATGTCACCTTGGTCTGTGTTTTAGCTATAACCTAAGCCCTTCTTCTCAGGTGAGTCTTTTCCACACACATCTTCCCAGCACAAGCAAAATGACTCAGGACACAGAGCAAAACCACCAGTACTACTGGAGTCCACCTCGGAAACACAGCACCTGGAGGCTGAACTCAGACCTCAATCAAACCACTCTGCTGACACAGTCTGCTTTCCAAAGGATTTCCATCAATCTGGATATGCTCTGTTTGGGGCTGTGCATGTCCGCTCTCCTGCGAGCTGGAAGTGCAGCAGAAGGGGCACGGAAGCACCTGCAGAGGCTCTGCTTCCGACGCAGCCCACGCAGTCCGGCCGGTGGAAGAGGCACGAAGTCACCCTGGCCCCTCACTACATCTCACTGCTTGGAGCCTCAACGGTTTGAAGGAATCCGATCAGTGGGATTCACTGCATGGAAGACGACCCTGTTTGTACTTTGAACAATACTTCTCCTGTGCTGAAGGAATGTGACTTACACATGGGGTAACTGCCCGTAACACCTCACCCATGCTGAGGAGCCCGTCGTGGGCAACCCTGGGGAAGAACAGGTAAATTCTTTCCCTGAAGAAGCTACGTTCACTGCAAATTGTTAAATGTCATCATCATTTCTTAAATGCAAGCACTAAAGCTAGCACTGTCATCGCCATATGCCTAAGGAACTGCTCCAGGGGAGGAAAGAAAAAAAATCCACTTGTACCTGTCTCTTCCAGCCATAGCGCTTTATATTTCCTTTGTTTGGTATTGAAAGCCATCCTTCAAGTCTTGATTCTGTGTTTTTATTAAAAAAAAAAAAGGTGTTATAAAAGTATTGTGAAATTTTAAACATACGATAGCAAAGGAGAATAACAGAAGGCAAACTATTACTAGAAAGAAAAAGGTACTACATGCGGCAATAGGCATTACCTAACAGGTCAGCAAAGCAGCATGAATAGCACAGCTAAATAAAATGAAGATATAAGCATTTATTTCATGCTTCATCACAAGCTAGCACTTCATTCTGCAGGAAACATATAATAAAGTGAAGCTGTTTTCCTTGAGGCCGACATCTAACACTGTATACAAAAGAGTTTGCAAGGAGCCAGGCAGGAAAGACTTTGCTTTAAAAATATGTTACAGCTTAAATGGAGGATGATTGAGAGATTTTAACATAAATATCACTAGACATTCAGAGGGGGTATATGAAAATACTCAGGAGGAAAAGGCAGCAAGTGAAACAAACCAGACCCACATTTTCCAAGGGGGAAAAAAGAAAAGGGCGCACGATAGAGCAAGCAACGCTATACAGGTGTCCCATTACTCACAGAAGATAAGCATAGAAGACAAATAAATAAGGAATGCAGGAAGAATCAACTAGATGTAGAGAATGAGAGACAAACATTTTATTCAATTTTCAGTGAATAATTTTCTAATGAGTTCTGTAATAACTGTTTCCTACCACAGAACTATGCAAATAACAATGAATGATACAAAATGCCACAAGAAACATAAACCCTCTGGTACCCAACACAAATCATCGACAAAACGGTAAAAAGGTGAATTATTCATATTTCTTGGTAGATATTTTTCAAGTTAGGAAGCCAGGTAACAGCACTGAGAATCTATCCTGATTCCATTAACCTAATATGACATGGTAAGAAAGCTCATAGTTTTTGTAATCAAAACTTTATTTCATAATTATAAACTTACCTCACAGTGAAAGAAAAATTTATGAAAAGAATGAAAAATGACCATTAAAAAACTGATTTCTTAAGTGCATCAGAGTACAGAAATATAACCAGATACTACATTCCCTACACTAACCTCCAGAACTGACAGCACTCAATACTTTGGAACATTGACACATTGGTCACAAGTGCTTATGTGAAAAGGAACTACTGCAAGGGGTAATTCCAGGTGAGGTACAGCCAAGCAGGCTCTAAGAATATATGCAAACATCTAAAATTTCTAAAAATGGAAGAAACTTTTACAAATACTCCACAGCTGAAGTCCTTGATTGCAAAGCAAAGTGATTCACCACCCTTAAAAACCTAGGGAGGACTAATGTGATTTAACAGAAAGTACATCTGAGGAAGCTGCAGCAATGGAAAATTTAGAGAGATTCAATAATATAACATAATAATGTTTTAAAAGGTGCCTCAGGTATTGCTCTGCTTATACGGGCAGTGTTAGAGTATTTTGCTAAATTTACTTCTATTTCAGTATGTTCTGAGAATAACTGCAAAGAAAGTAGAGAGGGGGTTAGCTATTCAACATGAACTGCTTGACATTCTTTTCTGCCTACTACAAATCTATTTTAGCAAGGAAATTCAAATGTGTTCAGACTGACAGGTTCTGAATGTCCTCCTTTTCCCCCGAGAGCGCAGACACGGGCCATTCCAGCCCTCCGCAAAGGCCTGTCCTGGCTGATATTTATGGGGCACTTATTTCCCTTAACAGAGTCAGCTAACATAACTACAAGTGCTCTCCTGGACACTTCACAAATATTTGATCCAGCAGAGTAATATTTTTTGAGTGCTCCAATTAGGAAATTAAGAAAATGTGAGCTATCTTGTCTTTAAAAAAAAGGAAAAAATAACTCTAATCTTTGTACTTAAAAATAGGCTCTAAACTACTCCCTGGTAACTTTGCTGTATTATTTTCTTTTTTTATTGGGCATTTTGCATTCCCAATATAGAAAAGCCAAGATAGGAATCAAAAAAATCAGATGACCAGCTAGACACAAATAGGGTAAGCACAAAGACTTCTGAAGTCTGCACATGTTGAAGCTCTCTCTGCATAAATAGCACAGTACGGACTTACATGATATGTAAGCACTTATACTGAGGCCTGCAACCTACCTGCTGCTAGGTAACCATGTTAAGATCCCTGGGAAAACTGTAGAATGTGGAAATCTGGGCAGCAAAAGTGCATTAACAGCCAAAGAGATACCTAGGGACACCCATTTCATTCTTTCTTTTTTTTCTTTTTCTTATTTTGAATCCTATTACTCATCCACCAAGGTCTTAAAATACCTAAAATACTTTTATTTTCATATATTTTAATACATTTTTCTATAGTAAATGTGATTACATCTGTTAGATGAGCATATTCTGAGTTTCATGATAAATTACACAATAATTACATAATAGTACACAGAAAATAAAACTAGCTCTAAAATACAGGAATGGCTGAGCAAAACTTACAATTGCTAATAGTTTTTCTGTATCTGGAGATACGGAAATAAATCATCTACATAAAACTAGTACCTAACTGTACTCCTCAAGCACTGCAAAAAAAAGAAATCACTATCAGGTGTAAGAGCAGGTCTCAAAATGTGATGCCAGAAACTACATGGGCTCAGCTAGAAACACTTCTGTTTCTCCCTATTTTCATCTAGGGAACCCAAGTCCATCCAGCTCTATCTGTACTATGGAAATTTCTGATACTATTTTTCACATAGGTAACTCCTGCCACTTGTCACAAAAGATTAGATGACTAAGAAAAAAGGCAATTTTGTATTCAAGAGATAAGATACAGTTCTGACATTATAGAAATGCTGATTTCTCTGATTTATAGTACACTGCATTCATTATAATCAAACAGCAGCAGTGACAAATATAAAGATATTCTTTCTACAAAAATGGAGAAAAAAATGGACAATATCAAACCACTCAGTCAAGGGAGTGAGATAAGAAAATCATGATAGAAGTAGAGAAGAAAAATAGAAAGACAGAGGTATTTTCTAAAACACAGGAATGGTTTGAAAGGAAAGGAAGTAACAGACTGCACATTCCAAAACTATGGGCATACACACAACGACATAGGCCACGGGCACTTCTCCCTCACCTGAGAGATTCCCATCTGCTTCATCTGTCTGAAGACTTGCCACACTGGTGGAATCCATTCCTTGCTGCAGGTCCAGAATTTTCCTTCGTAGCTGTTCTATGTCACTCTCTTTACTGTCCAGCTGCATCTGTAGCTCGTTCCTGTATGTAGATTCTTCTGCTAGTTGCTGTATTTATATATGCATGCATAATTATCATGATACCAAAAATACAGGTGCAAAGTACAGTATTTTAAAGTATATTTTTCCCAACCCATCTCTAGTTTCCTTTGGCACCATTATTAATAGAGTGCTCCTAACTTTTTAAAAATAGCTAAATATCAAGATATAGCAATGCATTGTAGTCAGATTAATTACTTTTTTTTTTTTTTTTTTGAAAAGCAGATTATCTAATGGTAAAACAAACTATAAATTACATGCTACAACATTTAGGTCCTTTGTTTTCATAATGTATCAGCAACTTACAAAGTGAGTGATTTCAAAGGGGGAAATGAATGATAAATGACACTGAGTACAGTTATACACTTGTTGTCTAGTTATCTGCCTCACTAAAATTCTTTTCCAGGGGAGAAGTTTCCACATTATGACAAAAACAAAGGCTAATTTACCGCTTGCATTTCATTGAGCTCCTTCTGGTATTTCACTACCATCTGATTAAACTTTTCTTTTTCTTGATTAAGCTCTAACTGGAGCTTGCGGTTTTCCTTCTCCTTCTTCCTCAAATCTTGCATGTTCGCTTTCTTCCTGTCTATTTTAAAATCTTTCCGGTTCATGATCTCAGCCAGTTTGTTGACAGCCTGATGTAAAGAGGAAAAGGGAACTCAGAGAGGGCAAAATATGCAGGCAACTTGCACATAAAACTTCCAAGTTCCTCCAACTCAAGTATTAGCTCAAAAAAATCTCTACATAGACACAGATATAGATAAACATATAGCATATATGCACACACACATAGTTTAATGTGCACTTCAGCAAGATATCACAATTAAACCCAAAGCTAAAAATGTGAAGACAAATGCACTAAACATCTGTATCTCACAGTTCCTAAATCTATCAAATTGACAGTCGTATCAAATGAGAAAGAGCTGAAAAAGAACATTCCCAATTACAGCTTTTCCAATCACTTCTGCCAACAGTTTTACAAAGTTTAGACCTCCCAAAGAGAGAGCTACAGAAATGTATTCATTACAGAAAACATATGTAGTCCTTGCAAAACTTCACCAGTGTAAAAAGCCCTTATTCAGGTTAGGTGCCTACTATAGATCATGATTAACACAAATTCATCTCACAAGCACTAAGCACTAGTTACACTAAAACAATAAAACAGAAATATCTCATATGTAATTTAACTACTAATCCAATTATTAAACTGGATAGTCATACCTGTGTCTTCAGAGTTCTTTCAGTGTTAATGCTCTTCTCATAATGCATTCTAATATTATTGATTTCCTCCTCTTTTTTCATTTTGTATTCTGTTAAAATAATTAACAACTTTCTGAGATTTTTTTAGAACAAAGTATATATTTCTAAGCTTAATCACTTTACAGTTGCAGTTTTTTCCTCCATATCCCTGCTTTTTCATTTAATGTGCAAAATACAGCTAGCAATTGTAAGGGTTGCTGCTACAATTAATAATGACATGACAAAAAATGATCAAGAGGATATCTTAGGCATCAAAATGAAATATTAAAGCTAATAGGGATATTTTTGCTACCTGATATTTTCTAAATTTGTTGCTCCCATTTCTGTAAAGTTTGCACTACCCAAAGTGTTTCTACAGCACAAAAATGTTAAAGTGAGTAGCCACACAAAATCAGAGCTAGGACTAGACTTGCTTTCAGCACAGATTCTTAAGTGAGGCAGAAGGAAGAAACAGGCAAAAGGCCTTCTTTAAACAGGAAACTTTTTATTTATATGTATTTTTAAAATTCTCCACCCCCTCCCCAGGCCCATCATTCAACTCCAGATCTTTCAGATTTGTACCTAGAGTTGCAAAAACTGTGCCTTTTAACTATAAGGATTCCTGCACTGACACTCCAGTCAACAAATCATTTCCAAATACCTCAAGCAGCAAACTCCATAAACCAAGAAGTGCCCAAAGCTGCTGACTTGCTCAGCCTTCCTGCCTACAAAAGCTGAAGTTTGTCTTTCAGCAATGAGGGCAGAGCAGGGAAAGGGAAGCAGTGGCGTAGAAAGGGTGGCAATTCATAGGAAAGATATTTTTCTTCATTTTGGAAATTTAGAAAAATAAAAAGGCAGTGACTGATGGTATTTTTTTCTCAACCAGCTCACCCAGAATACTGTGAGAGACATTCAGCAACCTATTTGTACATTTCCCACTTTGTCTTTTCATAGAAGCTTAAAATTCTGTTTTATAAGAGAGGATTTTAATCTCCAACCACGACATACCTTCCTCTTGTTTCTTTATTTTTTCACTGATCTCCGAATTTTCCTTCGTTATTAAATCAACATCTTTGGTTAACGTGTTGTTAGTTTCTTCCAACTAAATGAAAGCAAATACATTTTAGAATGAGCTTGCTGTACATTCTATAAGCATTCACAATACCATTATTTCAAATAACCTTAAATCTTTAATAGCCTCATACAGTCATCCTTAGGTTTATATGCAGGATAATATACCTATCTTTTAGAATTGTTAAGTATTTTACTTCTAAGCTGCTGTTGCTTTGTTTGAAGGCTCAAAATACAGCTGCTCCAGAATTTTTTTTATAATGATCTTTGCAAAACTGACAACACCACTTTCCCAAATAATTACAGCTTGAGCAAAATTAGGTAGATTAGCAGTGACTGAACACGGTAATTTAGCAGCACTTTGAAAGATGTGGTACCTAGAGGCCACATCTGCTGAGGGCAGAAAACAAGAGCAGTTGCCAGCTACTACTAGCATTATACTCACACCATGGCATCTACTGCTGAGTAACTGTCATATATGATGAAAAATAGTTATAAATAGGCATAAAAAGAAAGCTAGATCTGGTCTGAGTTGCAGCTCACATGCATGAACAGGCACACAGGTTTGACTGAAGAAATGTAAAGGAAAGTCACTGTGTTTTGAATATGTCCTCAGCTGCCGGAGGACAGTCAAGATCACTTTAATAGCTACTCTACAGATCTACATTAGAGAAAACTGCATCCATGAAAATTTTGTCTGAAGTCTACTGAAATGACAGATATATGTGAAAGTTTCTTAGGAAATTGTAGCATTCTGTGGAGTTTAAGCCTGTGAGTGAAACCACATACACACTACTACAGTAACAAAGGTTACTTCCACCACTTCAACATGGAGATACAGCATACATCATTTCCCTAACAAAAAATGACTTTGAGCACTATCCCCAGGATTCTTCACAGCATTTGCATGCATAATTATAATGGGAGAAACAATAATAACTAAATAGCAACTTTACATGCAGCTCATGGCTTGAAATCTTTTCATTGACATATATTTATAAACATGATACTAATAATCAGCAGCTATTCCACACAGGATCTTCAAAGACCGTGTTTGCTTTTTTAAAGCTTACTGGGGGTGGTGAGGAATGGGGGCGTGAGGAGGAGGCAAGCACAATGTTCAATTTTTTTTGTCCTCTTTAAGATTCTTTTGCAGTAAGAATACCTACCACACAGCGAGGCAAATATTTTTAAAAGCTACCGGACTTAATAAGACGTAAGTGGGAAGGGCTGATTAATTCAATTACAGATTTTGGCTTGAATTTCAGTTTGCCCGTATTAACAGCAAGTCTTTATTTCTCTAGGAGCTCAAATGATGAGACTGAAATGTTTAAGCACTCCAATGAATCCACATCTCAGATACTTTATCAGTTACCACTTATGTCCACAAGAAGACTTCACAAATTGGAAAAAAGAAGTTTGTTTCCACCAAAACATATATACAGATATTAATTACAGCAGACTGTTTTACCCTTCTTATGATGCTGTCCTTGTCAGTCATTTCTTGTTTATGTCTTGATGCTGCTTTCTTGCTTTCCTGACTCAGTTCAAAATACTGTTCCTCAAGGAGTGCTCGTGCCAACTGTTCCGACTCAGCTTTGGTTTCAGCTAGATCCAGCTGGGTAGTGAGTGTTTCTCTGTTAAAAGATATGAAGTTTTCAAATGTTCTGTGTAGGGAAACACCAAATCTCATGGAAATTGAATAAACTCAGATTATATTGTTCACTGAAATATCAGTACCTTCGTTTCCTATGAAAACAAGATTTGCAGGACTACATGCTGTGTGTTTGTGTACCTACCCTAAAACTCTCCCTATTGCCTGGCACACAGCCCATCTTCTATCATATCTGATAGAAGAAAGGAGATCCTGAAGATATTTTATGTCTGAATATTTTGTGAAACAGGTAGAGGTGAGAGACCTTAGTAATGTGCTCTCTGAACAAAAGGCTACAGTGCAAAACCAGCCATCAGCAGAGATCAGAGAATCCACATGGGAAATTACTGAAATAAATGACCTAATCACGAGAAATTTCTTTCTAATTGGACCCCAGGAATCCTCTCCTCAGTCGGGGTTTCCCTTCCCACACACATTCTCTAGAGCACAATTATTCACGAGCTGTAGGTGAAACTCTTCCCTGGAAGAGTTTGCAGGGCTGTAGCCATGAGCTACAGCAGCAATCTGACTATAATTCAATTAAAATTTCAATCATCTGTGACACACTAACACTCAGGAAAACCCTCCTGCCTTTGAGGAATAAAAAGTAAAATAGAATAGTACATGGGCTGATCTAAAATATAACCAAACCTATCACCACCAGCTACTTCACATGTGATTAATGCTCATGATGAGGTTGTGCTCCAGACTATTTTACACCCTTTTGTCAGTCAGCATAAGAAATATACTATTTATTAATTTTTAAAATGTGTTACTGAATACTTCTGAAGCCTGCATTTTAGGAAAAAATCAAATATTTTAAAAAGACAACTCAAAATCCTCATGAGTGAGACCACAGCATATGGAAAAAGATATTTCTATTTGAAAAATATTCTGGGCATACCTTTCATTTTGCAATTCTTGTATTTTTCTTTGCGTTTCTTTAGTTTCTTTATTTTTTTCATCAATTTCTTCTTTCAATTCCTTAACCTGAGTTTTGTAAAGTGTCTGTAAGAGAAAGCATAAAACTTATTATTAAAAATCCATACCAAAATTCTTCAAGATTTGGGTTCTGGTTGGTTTGAGCATGTCAAACTGACACATGCCAATACTGTCTGCAATGGCATTTCCTCCTTTCTGCTTCTCCTAGGTGCTCCTTCCCAGCCTCACTTGTGTAGGGAGCTGATGGAACCAGGTTACATTTCCACTCTCTGGTTTCCTATAGTTGTGCAAATGCATCTGCTGACACAGGGGAAGATGACACTGGGGCACAATTGGGAAGGTCTCTTGGACACAAAGGAGTGAACCTGCATCCTCCTGAGGCACCAGTGTTAGTCAGACTAATGTCTAACACCGACCCAAGCCTCCACCTACTGTATTCTGCTCATATCCATACATCTTCTCTCTAGACTACATAGGTAGGGACTGGCTTTGCCTAAGCAATTGATTCTACAGAGGTCTGCTCTATATGAACAATTTATGTTTCTAATCACTATATATTAACATGATATGTTATAAGATAAATTAGTATAAAATATTATCAACAATATTGGTAGTTCTGTAAATTAAAACAACCTTCCATGCTTTTACTTTTACTAAATAGTCAGGGTAGATTAAGAAAGTGTCCTGTTTAAATGACATTCTTGTGAAAATACAGAAAATTCCAGATTGAACAGGATATTCTGGATTTCATTAAGTTTTGTTTATGAAATATGTTCAAAAACCTGCAGTGTGTATGATAAAATTACAAAGACATGGAGTTTAGTAAACTCCATCTCTGAAGAAGGGCCAAAACAAAAAGCATATTCCCAAGCTGAAGTGTCTATAATCGATGCATATTCACAAATGCATTTAAAGTTAGGGAATTACAGAGCATTACAAGCTATCACTTCTATTAACAGAAACCCAACAGATCAAACTACAAGCAGGAAATACACATTTCTGTTGCATGGACTACAGCATAAGGCTCCTCTCTTCTTCAGGGACTCCAGTACTGAGACAGTGCCTTTCTAGTAGGAGGCAGAATGCTGCTGAGTGTATAGTTCTTGCATATACTTGCTGCAGATCTCTTGCTATAGGGAATACATTGCAGCAAATTTCAAATATTCCCTTATGCTAGAAAAATGCCTTTTTACAACCTTGATATAGAAATTACTCTGTTGAATAAATCAAATAATTGAGTTATTCTTCATAATACCAGACTTTACCAAAGAGGCATCATACCAGACACACTCTCTGCAGGAACACAGTCATGTTCTCTAATTTTCTGTACCTTTTTTTTTTGTTAGATGGTTTATGAGTTGCTGAATTATGCCAAGTTACTGTGATCTACATTTTTTCAAATGCAAATATGTGAAAATATTCATGGTTTAATGATTCCATGTCAAACTGTAACCGTTGTTGCACAGTTCTTCATGACTCTTACCGAAAAATACTGCTCAGCTTCAAGCTGATCCTGAAGCTCACGCATCTGTCCTTCATTTCCCCTGTACTGTCTTCAAAGGGATAAAGAAGGAAAACATGTAAAAAGTCACTTATTAGCAAATGACAAGGACAAGTTGTTCTCATTCAGATCATATCAACAGCCTATCCATATTCTATATGTGTACAGTCAGGAAGACTTAAGAGTTTACTTTTTTCTAAAACTGTAGCTGAATTTATTAAATCCCAATGACCTTTCTAATATGAACAGCAGAAGAAAAGTAGCACTCTAAAAGGGGATGCACTGAGCCCTATTTTCAGCCAAAGGAAGCACAAAAGATAAACAGGGCTGTCTTCAGCTGTTTTCAGTTAAGAAAAAGGATCAGGTAATTAAAAAAAAAAGTTACCAACATCCATGAAATTCAGTAACACTACAAGTCCCAATTGATTTTAATAAATAGATCACAGCTGATCCATAGAAGAAGTCAAACTTCAGGTTAAGTGGTGTATATGCCTTGACAAGGAATCAAGAGGTAAGAAATGTTCCTTATCATAGCTCACAGCAAAAGTATTCCAACACTGAAAGCTACATATAGAAATCATAACATGCCACTAAAAATATACTTTTATTTTAGGAAAAATGTCTCTCCACAAGAGAACTTGTTTTTTTTCTGCAAAGAATAGTAATGGACAAAAAAATCACATGCATAATTAAGCACTTCTTATTTTACTTTAGCTTTTTACTTACTTTGCAAGTTGAGCCAACTCAAATTCCAGTAATCTCTTTGCTTCCAACAACGTGTTGATTTCCTGCTTCAGCTGCTTCTCTGAACCCTTCAAGTTGTCTGCTTCAAACGCCTGGGCCTTTAACTCGTTCTGCGCCATCACTCGCTTATTGGTCTCCTGCTCTAGTTGAAGTGTTACATTTTTTACCTAAAGGAAAAATGATTTCAGTTTAGGAAAGACTGCTGAATAACTGTGCTGAAAGCTGTGGGTGGCTGCAAATGCTTCATATATGGATTATTTTATATCAAATATTACCGTCTAAATAGCACACATTGTGCAACACAAAACCACTGATAAATCTTCAAACACTTCAGTATAATAATCTCACAGAAAGTTGCTACCCTAGCAGAAGGTACTGAGATGGCAGTGCATGATGACCACGCTTGCCTGTATTTAGTCTCTTATTTCAAAGCCCCAACTTTATTTTACCTGTCTTATCACAGAATCACACAACAGTTGGGGCTGGTAGGGACCTCTAGAGATCATCTCATCTGTCCCCTCTGCTCAAGCAGGGTCACCTTCAGCTACAGCTGCTTGCTCAGGACCATGCCCAGTCACTCTTTGACTATCTCCAAGGAAGGAGTCCCCACCATCTCTCTGGCAAAACCACCCTCACGTATAAACACACCCAGTGCTTATGTTGAGGCACAAGTTGTTGCAATATTGTGTCTAGATTCCCATCCTGGCAATGGGCACCACGAGAGGAACGCATCCCCTTTCACCCCCTCATCAGCTATTTATGAGGAATGTGGTCAGATTTCCTGCCGAGCCTTGCCTTAGGCAGGCTGAACAGTCCCAGCAGGATGAGGGATGCTCCAAGCCCATAATCATCTCTGTGGTCCTCTGCCAGCCTTGCTGCAGTCAATCATTGCCTCCTTCTGCACCCAGGAGCCCGACGCTGCCCTCAGCATTCCAGGCGTGGTCTCACTAGCTCCGAGTTGAAGGGAAAGGCTCCCTTGACCTGCTGGCACTGCTCCTCCTAATGCAGCCCTGGATACCCTTGCCCTTCTTTGCCCCGTGGGTGCATTGGTTCAACGTGTCACCCATGAGAACCCAAGGGCCCTCCCTGCAATGGTGCTCCTGGGGAAGTCAGCCTGGATGGTGCCTCCCTGAGTGCAGGACTTTGTGTGGCACTTTGCTGAACTTCACGAGGTTCCTGCCAACCCAATTCTCCAGCCTTTCCAAGCCCTTCCGAATGGCAGCAGGGCCCTCGGCAGGATCAGCTGCCCCTCCACGTTTCTCACTACCTGAGAACTTGCTGAGGACACATTCAGTCTCATGGTGCAGGTCACGGGGATGTTAACTGCACTGGCCCCAGTACTGACCCCGGGGGACACCCCAGTGGCCACAAACCAGCTGGGCTTCGTGCTGCTGGTCACAGCCCTCAGAGCCTGGCAGTTCAGGCACCTTTCAATTCACCTCCCTGGCTCCTTATCTAACCTGTATTTCATCAGCTCATCTCCAAGAACAGTATGGGATGTCAAAACCTTATTAAAGTCAAAGTAAACAACATCCATTGCTCTCCCCCACTACCCAGCAAGCCAGTCACCTCATCACCAAGGGCTATCCAGTGGGTTAAACACTATTTCCCCTTTGCAAATGCACACTGACTGCTCCCAATAACATCCCTGTCTTTCATGTGGCTAGATACACTATCCAGGAGTAGCTGCTCCACTACCTTCTCAGGAATCAAGGCACGGATGACTGGCCTTCAGTTCCCCAGACTCTCCTTCTTGCTCTTCTTAGAGACAGGGGTGCCCTTTGCTCCCTCACCGTCCTTGGGAATCTCTACCAACTACCCGGAGCTCTCGAAGGTT
>JAUBOD010000302.1:4194732-4210052 GCA_032353885.1 Nothura maculosa
AGTGGCCCTGACCAGTTCCCTCAGCACACAAGGGTACCAGCCCAGCAGAGCCCACACACTTGTGTGTCCAGTTAGCGTGTTTCCTAACTTGGTCCTTCTCCATCGAGGGAGGTCTTCATTGCCCCAGATGTCTGTCTAGCCTTGGGAGCTTGGGCCCGAAAACCAGTCTTACTAGTAAGGACTGAGATTAAAAAGGCCTTCACTATCTCTGCCTTCTCTGTGTCGCTTGACATGGGGCCCCTCTCCGTTCAGGAGTTGGCCTACATTTTCCCTACTCCTCATTTTGCTGCTTACAGAAGCTTTCCTTGTTGCCTTTCATGTGTCTGGTCGTTATCAACTCCAGAGGTGCTGCAGCCCTCTTCACCTCACCGTGCACAACCCTATGCTTACATGCTCACACAGGAGCTCGGCATTTCTCATGGCTCCTCTGCCCTGCTTCTACCCCTCCTATGCTTTGTTTTGTGCTCAGCTTATTCTTATGTTCTACTTGTTCATCCAGGCAAGCCTCCTGCTGCCTTTGCTTCCTTTCGTACTTACTGGGATGGACCATTTTTGAGCTTAGATCCTTGCGTATTGGCCAGCTCTCCTGGACTCCCCTTAAGGCCATACCCAGGGGATTCTTCCAAGTACCTCCCTGAATAGGCCAGGATCTGCTCTCCTGAAACCCTGGGTTGCAATCTTGCTTTTTGCTCTGCTTCTCCTTGCAAGACCATAAACTCCACCATCTTGAGCTTGCTAGAGCCAAGGGAGCCCCCACCAGCACTTCCTTGTCTGCAGTTATGAGGCCAAACAAAGAGCTTCCCCACACTGACTCTCTGATCAGCAGTATAAGGAAACTGTGATCAGTGTTCTCCAGCACCTTCTTGGATTGCTTGTGCTCTGCTCGACTGTCAGCAGAGCACATAAGAGAGAGGATGGAACCAGAGCAGATAAGACAGTGGATAAGACAGCGGACACTCACAACCTCATCCTCACGCTGGGCTGCTCCAAGCATTCCAGCCGGAATGGCAGCTCTCCTTCCCAACCTGCTCTTTCCAAAGAGCCCCAATGCAGCCAAGTGAGCCCTCCAGTCCCAGGAGCTCCCCAACCACATCTGCCCAGTCCCAATGGAGCTGCAGTCGTGTAACCAAATGCAGAAGCCTAATTCCTCCTGTTTGGCTCCTGGGCTTATGCATTAGTGCACAGGCACTTCAGAGGCACCCCAGCAGCTGCCTGACTTCGGCAGGGCACAAGAACTAATCCATGAGTCATCCCATAAACACTTCCTTATTTACAGGCATAAGCTTTGGGCAATTCTACTCCAGGACCTTTGGATGGTTAGGAGGTCCCTTCTGCTTACATCTCTCCTCTCCCTTCCTTCCCCTCCTCCCCAAAATAAAAGGATGAGTGTGCATTAAGTTAAGATCAGAAATATCTACAGCATCCAAAAGCTAAGTAACAAATGGAAATTGCCTTACACCATTTGGGCCAACTATTGCCCTCAGTTATACTGAGAAGTACACTAAACACAGATTCAATCAATGTACACGAATTTAACTTTCCAATATTCAATGTAACTATAATTTCTCCTTTTCTTTATTCACAAGATTGTCACTGATAAACGTTTTGCTTACTTCATCTTCCAGTCTCTCCTTCTGCTCAAGAAGGTGCTCCAGTTTCTGCTGAGATTGCTTCAGGTCAAAGTCCAGCATGGAACAGTGTTTTTCAGCCTGAACTATTCGATTTTCTGCCTTTTCTCTTGCTGCTCGTTCTTCCTTTACTTTTTTTTCCATTTCTAAATAAGATTAAAAAAAGCCACTTTAGCATTCACAAGAATGTCTTCCTAAACAGTCTTAAATACCTTAATACTTTCCAGACACTTTTGTTCAGCTTTTTAGGTTCTTTTGCCGCCAGACGAATTGATTACTGAGCAAAAACTTTCTCATATTGTTACAACAAGCACTTAACCAGAACTATTAATTCTGATCTGAATTCAAAACACTGGAATACTATCGTGACAACTGAAAGATAAATAGTGGAAAAAACAGATAGGCATTCTTAAAATAATCATTACAAAGTAGTGCCTATAAGCAAAGCCTGATTTCCATGAATGGACAACAGAAGGCAAGAAAAGAAGTGCCACAACTTGTATTAGCTTTGTGAAAAGCTGCAAACTAACTGCACGTGTCAGTACCAATGACCTCCACAGAGAACTCAGTTTATTCACCTGAGACAGCAGGGTGCATCTGCAATTCATGGCTATTGATAGAAGGAACTTCACTGCTTCAGACCAGTCCCTGCCACCCACTCAGGGTCTGGTTTCAGACAAGTCTATACGCACAGTGTCTACCACCACCAGCATTTTTAATGCAGTTGCACAGAAAGGAACATAATCCAGGACATGTGCCTTGGTAACACACTCTTCCAATTCCAATTAGAGCTCAAAAGAGTCAATAGAACTTTAGAATCTAAGGCAAGTTCACTGCTTGCGTAAGTAATAAATATTCAAAATGTTACGAAACAAGGTGATTTTAGCTTTCATTATGTTTTAGAATTCTGATGTGCATTTTCTTCCTGTTAGAAATTAAATTGCTGTATGAGTCATACACTGAAATGTTTATTAAATATATTAAAAAGTAACTATGTATTTGTATTGGAACCTGAAATGTCCAAGAAAGACTTACCACACATGGCAACTGATTTTGCCTCCTCTATTGATTGATGTTTGTCAGTTAACCGAGCTTTAGTCACTTTGTGTTCATTTACCTCCTGTTCTAACCGGTCTTGCAGTGATTTCAGTTTGTAGTTCAAATCTATCTCTAAATTATTCTTTTCCTAAGGAAAAAAAACATTACAAGGTTTCAATAATTCTTCCAAAATACCTACGGGAACCACATTTTCTTTTCTTTCCATTTTTGGTGTTCATGTTCTTGCTATGAAGAAATTATCGATGTTATCTTCAGTGTTTAGAAATAAAAATAACAGATGTAACTTGCATTCAAAGTTCTGCAGAAAAATTCATTAATTTTATTTAGAAACTGCTCGCTCTGAATAAAAAGCAGGATATGCTTTCATATAAAGATCATTTCTGTAGTATTTTTCTCATTTGTGGTCACCTACATAAAATGTCAACTATACCATGGACAGCACTGGAGTACAGAGGAGAGTAACAGAACACAGAAGCCTTGACAGAAGAGATTTTTATCTCATTTTTGTTCCTGTTACCTGCATCTAATTTAGTTACTTCATTGCTGGGAATCCAAACCATCAACAGTATCTTATCAGGCATGGACAGGGCTTCGAGCAAGCTTAAACTTACTTCATCATGAAAGATGCTGCTAGCATCTTCCCTCATGAGAAAACATCTCTTTGCTTATTTTGGATGGACCAAGCAGCAGAGCAGAACTTTGCTGTCTTGGTGAGATCAGAGATGTTAGGGGAACACGCTTCTGTCATTCTTCAGGAAAGAAGGAACAAAATGGCCCAAAAGGGTTGAGTATGTTTGAGTAAGAGGCTCAAACGTTTGGCACTGAATCAATCCACTAAGACCAGAAATTTACCTTTCAGGCTATAAATCCTTAATTTCAATGATTTTCAGCCAGCAAGTCCCCGTAGTGGCAGTTAGGCAAGCGGAACAAAACTAACTACCTCCTAGCAGAAGAGTCAGTGACAGCAAATCATAGACATGAATTTTGCCCCCAAAGCAACAGGCAAAAACTTTTTAGGGACTTTTGAGACCTATTGTCCCAATGGGATCTTTACCATACCTTTTCTGAATGATTGAGCATATCCTGTGCTTGTTTTCTTTCTGCTTCCACTCTTTCAAGATTATTTTTAAGGTTTTTTACTTCTTCTTGTAAAGTTGTAATCCGAACTGCCATTAAAAAATCAATATTAGTTATTAGACTTAGATCAACACTTTGTTTCTTTTATTTATTTATATTTATATTACCTTTCTAAAAATATATTACTTGCATTTTTTTCTGGGCCCCTAAAATAATTTTGTCTTTAAAAAAAATCACATATGTGAAGGTTCTACATTGTAAAGGAAAATAATTTTTTTCAGCCATTCCTTATGCACAGCATAAGAAACAGTCCACAGAAAACAAATGCACACTGAGCATTTGCCTCCTACCAATCCTAACAGGGATATGCAGATTTCTTTAATCCGAGTTTTGCTTTAGCATACAGTAAGCTTTTTTTTTTTCCCCCGATATTAACCAAATCTCAAGCAATATTATGGATTTCTAGACTTAAGAATTTGCATTGGTTTCTTCAACATAAGTAAACACACTCCAAAATATTTTGGCTTATTTTATATTACACTGACTGCTGTATCATTACTGACTGAAACAGTAAGATGCAAAAATATACCTATTGTAATTGTCCAATCCATCTGCCTATAGTGCCCCGTGCACTGTGGCAGTGGGAAGCAGTGCTGTCTCTCTGGTAACACCATTATCTTTTACTTTTCTCTATTTTTATACCACAGGTCTCAGGGCAGCCCCATAGACTCACAGCACGTGGTTTCCACAACTTGCTCTTTGATTCTCTCCTTCCAAGGGGCCGCTCAGGCACGACTGGGAAGTTTACAGGTTAAACCCAGTTTACAGGTTCTCCTGACTTTATGCAACTGTACTTTTGCCATTAAAACAGAGCTATTACAACATTTTTTTTTGATGAAAGTATAAATACAGAAGGATTACCCTGTAGCTCTCCAATCATTTCAGATCCATGACTTCTGTCCCTTCGTTCTGATTCCAAAGCTGCTTGCAGTTGATAAAAATCTTTCTCAACCTGCAGTTTTGTGTTTTCTAGACCTCTGCACCTTTCCTGCAGTTCTCTGTTCAGGGACTCGACCTGACTCAATGACTTGCTCAATTCTGTGTTACTCTTTCTCAGTCTTGCTGCTGTATCTGTCTCTGTCCTTCGCAAATCATTGGATTCTTCTAGCTGTTGAAATAGAAAAGATTCTCAAACACAAAAACTACCCAGATCAATGTTGTTATATCTGAATGCTCAACAGTGCATTTTAGATCTAAGAAATAACAAGGGCAATGAAAAGAAATAACATACTTGTTTCTGTAACTGTGTCACCTTCTCATTTGTAATTTGCTGGTTAATTTTTTTCATATCTTCTAGCTGATCTTTCAGGGTGGCCGCTGTAAAAAAAAAAAAAAAAAAAATCACATTATTAATCCTGCATATCAAAACAAAAATATGTTTAAACATGGATTTGTAACATTTAACAGGTCTTTTGTTGGCTTTTTTTCTGCCTCCTCTCATCTTTAAAAAAAAATCAAAGTTCCCTTTTAAATATGTGTAGCATTTAAGATGTAAAACAGTGAATTATTCCTAAAACCACATCATACACTTAATCAGTTCTAACATTTGGAAAACATGGCCTACCTTCATTTTCCGCATTCCGTCTTTTTTCATTCTCTTGTTCAATTTTTCTTTGGTAATCATTTATTTTATGTTGTAACACCAGCTTCTCCTTCTCAATCTGTGACACTGCTGTTTCTAAACTCTTTCTTTGATTTCCCTGAAATCAAAGGGATTTTCTATTTACATTTTAAAAAAGATCTCTTAACCAGTATCACTGCAACCAGTGCTAATGAAAAAACTGTTGCCTCTTTTCAGTGGATGAGTTCCCAGCTCCCTTGAAAACATTTGCAGAAAAGATGACTTTTGAAAATTGTACATTATACACTGTTAAAATTCCCAGAAGAGTTATAGTTAGCATAGTTATAAATGATTCTTAAATGGTTTATTAACCGACAGCATAAAAACGCAACACAAAAATATGTCTATGTTTATTTCTAAAACCTAATTTGGATAAACATTTAGCACAGAAAACAAAAGCAAACAATGTTTCCAAAAATATTTACTGGCAAAAAATAGAGTTAGTATGAAATTTCGAAATGTTATAGCTTGGTCTCAAATATAAATCTTTCTTTTTAAGTCACAGAACGAATGCCCTGAATTATGACAGTATCATCTATGCTCATTACTCATACAAGAATTCAACAAGAAAAAACATTACCTCTTCATCCAGTTCTTTCATTATCTTGTCCAGCTTTATGTTTGAAGTTCTAAAAGTAACACATCATTTAGTAGTATACAAGAAGGACATATTAAAAATGATTAGCGCTTTACTAGTTAGATAATTTGGGACCATTACTAAAATGAGCATTCACTTTTTAGCTAATGCTATTCTATTACAAATATTTTGCATTGGAAACAGCTTATAAATATATTATTAAGTATTCACCAGTTCTGCTACAGATTATATAAACAAAACTTTAGCTATCATATTTTGTCCCTCAGTCTGAAAGTTGTAAAAATGATATATATGCACATATATATTACTAAAATTGAGATACTCTGGTGAGCTGTTACTTTGCAATGGTTACAAAACTCTCATTTCATTGTGAACTCTCAAGTATCTAAAATGGCTCATTCATAGAAAACTGTAGATAGTTCCACACTAAGGATTAAGATATTTTATTTAAAAATCTGTCAAATTCATGTAAATGTGCACAGCAAATCTCCCAAAGCAGTTTGATCCAGTTGACTGCCATGACACTGACACTTCACCATTGTGTTTTTGCAGCTACCAAATCCTCTTCAAAGAGAAAAAAGATGAAAAGGACTCAGTGTTACCTGTCCAGTACAGTAAGCAGTAGTTAACAGGAATATATCCAATTTACTAGCTACAGTGTACAGCATGGCAAACCAAAGGAGACACTGCTGTGCTTTGACATCATTTCAATACTACTTCAGCAAAACAGTTGCTGAAGAGGAGTTTAGTCTGTATGAATCCGAGTAAAAATGCCATGATTATCAGGAGTAAACTATTCTCAATGGTTTGTTCATAAGAGTGCATGGGGTAGACAACAATTTTTCAGATATATATTTCCTCAGCATGGTAGGACAGAGTATTTAGAAAGAAAAGCAAATGCTCTTATGGATCAGTCATGGGGGAAAACTACATATCTCAAATTAGTCCTATGCACAATCATCTCTATACATTAGAGAAGGTCAATTTAATATTCCCAAATATGCACTACATACAATATTTTTACAGTTTACAAAAATCAGCATGTCCACTGAATACCCCAGTCCAGTAAAACGTCTGAACTCAGCCAGCAAATAAGCTCAGGTGGTTAAGAATACAGAAAGTGCATGTTACACAGATGCCAATGAAAATAAAGGATCTTTTTAATACTATACACGAGAAAGCCATTAAAATATTGTTTTAAAATGATTTAAATCTGTTCCTAAATCTGCCTTGGAGGACTCTAGTACAATTTTAATGATATTCAGGTAATCCCTAAAGCGTAATACTTAGCTGAAGTGTCAGATGTATTTAAATTATGTAAACAATTAAAGTTCAAAGTCTCACCTGCACTTTTGCTCCATTTCATCTTTCAACTGCATTTCATTATGTAGTTGTTCTTCCAAGTCATAGATCATCTTCTGCATATTTTCCAGCTTTAAGTATAAATTTGTACATGAAAGAACATGCATTAAATTTATGAACTACAAACAAGTTATTCAAAATACCCAGTGCAGCTATCACAACCTATTCACATCTAAAATCTATATTCTTATCGTATTAAAATGTGATATTCCCCCCTAAAATATTCTAAAAGTTAATACACTAAACTTTAGTATTATGTAAATATTTTAAAATACATCATATTTTACAGTGAATACTCCTTTGAAATTCATGGGGCTAAGCTAAGTCAGGTCCTCCTTATTTTGAGGATTTTCAGAAGTAGGATATTATTACACTGATAAACTAAAATATTTATTAGCCTTATAATTTCTCTTCTTGGAGCATGAAGAACCACATACGTTTTCCAATGAGCCTTTAAGCTCCCAACTAGTCCAGGATGCAAAACCAGTCCTGTCCATAATTAGTAATGGACAGAAAGGGCTCTTAGTATCTACTTAGTTTGAGATATTTTTTACAGTTTTTACTAAGCTTTGAAAATATTAACAAGTTTCAGATGTTAATACAGAATGTTACTATGTACCTTAGTTTGCCAGTAAGATAAATCTAGAAATTCTTTTTTTTTTTTTCTTTTAATGAAGTCTCAAAATATCTTTCACTGGATCTCTGGGCACAATAATCCCACTCCATCCCATCAGCAAAATTCTCAGTTAACCAGATGGTTTCAGCTTTAAGGAAGCTCATTAAGTCAACCCTGTGTTGATCCACTCGTTAAAACTTTCTGGCTCTTGTCACGATTCAGCCCCATATTTTCCACATCCCTTCAATATTCCTGCAGCTGCACAGAGGAGAATCCCAGTCTCAACCCAGATTATCTACAAAGCAACATATTAGAGTAGTTGTGACATTTTCTGTCCTGCTGCTTGTTCTAACTTTAAAAACTCTGACAACTGCCTGATTTCTTTTGCACAGCCATCTCAAGGAGCAGCAACAGGGCAATTCTTCCTTCATCTGTCCCTTCCCTTCGTCTCCTGCGTAGGGCAGAAGCTAGAACTGCACACCAGAATAATGAAAAGAAGACAAACAAACTTGTATCCACTCTTTCTTGATAGAAACAGTGAGTTTGTTCTCAACAAGGGCTGTTCTCTGTTCAGTTCTACGATCCCATGTTTGGAGCTGTATTAAAGCCTGCTTTATCCATATTAAATTAGAAAACTGTGTGTGAGATTTTTTTGCCTACTTCCAGGCAAGCATTTTTCTTACTTCCTACACTTTAAACCATTTCTCTTCTCCTATTCAGTAGGAAAAGCAGGGAGCACTTAGATGCTCTCAAGAACAGCAGAGCCTTTGTCATTTCTTCTTTCTTTCACTCTCTTGGGTTGCTCTGAAGTATCCAGAGCAGGAACAGAGATGATAGCAACTGTGGACTAACCGAAAGAAACTTAGTATTTTATCTATTTATTATTATGCATTCTATATATTTATTGTCACAAGACTTTAAGAGAAGGAGGAAATACTGTATTTCTGCTTAGCACTAACAAAATGACTCCAGTAAACTCACTACTGAACACCATTTAGAGAGACAATGGTTGTAAGTCAAGAACCACAGAGATGAGCCCAAAACCAAAGTTCTGAGGATAAGGAAGGGAGAACTAGCACCTAAACCAGAGCATCTGTAGGAAGCACAAAGAAACAAGGCAAGGCTATTTAAAGGCTACCTCTCACTAACAAGGACTAACAAAGGACTAGGCACAAATACGAAGGAGCAGGAAGCTCTTCCCATATAATAGCTCTTCCATTTCTTGGTTGCTCATTTCACAGCCCTTCCACACATGCTGTGTGAAGCAACCACATGGATGAGGCAGAGGTCCACAGGACTCTCTAGCAGCAGAGGCACCTCTTGCTCCTGCCAGCGGGTCCCTCTCACCCTCACTTGCTTCTTTCTGTCTCTGGAGGCCTCCACAACCCCGCAGCCCATGGGGCTGGTGTTAACATGCTGGGCACTCAGATTACACTTCCATGAGGTTTTGGCACAATCCGAGTTCAATGTTAAAAAATATCCCAAGAAAAGCCTATGCTATAATTAACAGTCCAAAAAAAAAAAAAAAAAAAAACCTACCCCTTTATATTTGAGTGTGTTCTCAGTTTGCATTTTGAGGGTGGGAGAGGGAGTACGGAAAAGCCTCCCTACAGCAGAGGGGGAGTGTAAAAGCCCACGAGCACCCAGCACACACTGAAACTGCCAGCCCTCCTCATGCCAGGGCTCGAGTCTGGTTTGCTGTACTCAACACTGAAGACTCACTGCAGCAAATTTCTGACTCTCCTCCTCCTTAGCACCTGCATTGCTTACAGGGGGGTCTGCTAGGTCTAAAGCAAATAATCAGATATTAAAACAGGTTTGAAATTCAGTTAAAGGATATAGAATTGCATTTTCCTCAACTTTACTGTCCAATTCTGAAAAGTTCCACGCACTTGCAAAACCCAATGAATTTCTTGGAAATTTCTGGCACTCATATCCTCCTAGAAGACACTTAGACCCACACACAAACGCAGACAGTTTGGGCAGGATCTTGTGCTATATTTCCATAATAATCAATTGCTAACCATGTATCAACGTTACCGTGTTTGTTGCAGCATGAAATGGAAAAAAAAATATCTGAGAAAGAAGCATGGGGTAAAAATACCTTGTATTAAAGACTTACTATTTGTTTTCTGCTCTTGGTAGCACCCATATCCTTTCAGAGCTTCACCTCCCCAATTAATTAAAATGACAAGATATTCAAACACATCTGACAATACAGACTGACTCCTGAGGTATTTAACTCCATGAAAGTGCCTATATCCCACTGCTTTTGCCAAATCTGGTTAGAATTCTCTCTAAAGTATACCAAAGGCCAATACTCAGCTTTAAGTACCCCAAAATATTTGAAATTCTGGCCTGGTATTTTTAAATGCTGATGAATTCTAAAAAATTACAGAAGAGTTCAAAATAAATAAATATATTTCAGCTTAATGAATTCAGTTAACTCCATAAAATACATTGCACATTGTGTAATGGTAATACCATTCCTCATTAAAACCTTTATATTACAAGCTTTTATGATAGAGAACAGATATCCATATCTGTTTGCCTTCTACTCTAAATAGAAAGCAATAGAGCAAAACACTAGTGGGGTGACAGGCAAAGCCCCTACTGGGAGGAAGGCCGATTAGTTAAATATCACCCCATTTTATATAGGCCAGTTTCCATTGGAAGCTACAGGGACTGGAAGCAGGGCTGGTTTTATTATATTTGAGAAAGAGCAGAACTCCTGTGTCTAACCCTCCCACGATCTCCCCCTTAGCTCACAGGGGATCCAAGTGCAGTATTAGACTGGAAGGTTGCTGCAAAGCCCAAGCTCTGTCACACTCCTGTGCTGATTCCCTTGGTTGTCACAAGGCTGGTGGATGCCTACGATAAACATCCCTGCAACAATCCTGCAAAACACTGGTATTTCTAAAGGTAAAAACTTTGAATTTTGGTTCCATTAAAACTGAAGAAGCAGTTCCAGATTATTTCATCCCAGTTGGAGAAAAAATAACTTCAAAGTCTCATTAGGAACTCAACCCTGCTTTTCTAATCAGCTTCAATAGACATGCCATACTAAACAGTTAAAATTAATGTATCCATTTTCCATATCCCGAAATCCCGAAACAATTTGAAACATTTAGAACTCAAACATTTGATACTCGTCTACCCAACAGACTCGTTGCTAGAATCTAGCAGAACTTAAATCAGTTGGACATACCACACTTTTATCCGCATTGGAGCCCATTCTGTTATCGTTGGAATTTTCTGCAGACACAGTTAAATACCTGTAACAGAATATAACAGGTTATTTTAAGAATTGTTTAAAAGCACAAAATATAATAAAACTAAAAAAAGAACCCCTAGACTCTTTGCTCCAAGTGTGGATTTTCCATTTTTGTGGTTATTATAATTCCAGATTTAAGCACAACTAATTGAAAAGCCCACACAATTTATTGTACAATTTGTCCTTAAGTATAAAGGAAAAAGCTGCAATAGAAGCCCTCTAGAGGAAAAAAAAACAAACAAAACACCAAACCTTTCTGTCAAGTACTAGTGCAACTACTTTTTTTTTAATAGCTATTAAAAAACGTTTTTCTTTCCATGGTTACAGCACTCCTCCTGGCTCTCACTCCATAAATATTTACCCAGGCACTTATGCAGCAAGCAGTACCAATCAAGCAGGCCCTGCAGGGAGCACGAGTGCAACTTCCCGCCAAGTCACTGCGAGCTCCACACACATGAGGCTGCCCTGACGCCAGTCCTCGTGCTTTATGTAACAGTGTGTTCAAAAATAACCACCATTTCTCACTTTTATTCACTGTGAGTGTGAGTCAGATAAAGACAGACAAAGGATTATCTTAAAACTCCTTTAGTGTTGGATGTGACGCGCGGGGCCTGATAAGGGAACTACAGGGCCTGTATCTGCAGCAGGGTGCGCCAAGGAGAGCGCTCCGATGTGTGACGGGGACAGAGGGACACGTCCCATTTTTGTTCTGCACGAGGATCCTCATACACACAAAAGCCCCTCGGAATATCAAGGAGTGCCAGATTAAAAGCAATTCAAAAGGGAAGGTGAAATGAAGCCCCTCCAGGCTGCCTGTGGCAGGAGGGAAGGCGGCTCCTGCGCACGGGGCCCACAGGCAGGGAGAAGGGGGTGCCCGGGACACCAGGAAGCCGGAGCAGGAAGGCAGCGTGTGGCTTAACCAGTGCCCAGGAGCGGCCACGGGGCTCCCAGATGTTCTCGGCTACATTTCTGGGATGGCCTTGGACAGCACTGTAGAGCAAGTGAAGCCAAGCAGCAGCTCGCACAGCTTTGGATCAAATCTGAGAGACAATTTCATATTAAAGGATTGTTTCACGTCATTTAAAGCCAAAGGTCACATAATTTTCCAGGTCCTCCAGCAGCTTAAACTCTCCAAGCACATTAGAAGTGACACAAAAATACAAGGAGTGTGGAGAGCAAACATAAAATTTCACAGGGTTCTTCTCTATGCTTAAACTGTTGTCACTACATAAAAAATGAATAAAAATTAGGACGACACATTTAGAAAGTTTGAATAGGCATTTCAGACTCTCCAAGACTATCGCATCAGCAGATTGCTATGGAATTGTAGGATGACAGAGCCCTGGCACAGGCTGCCCCAGGAGGCTGTGGAATCTCCTTCCCTGGAGATCTTCCAAACCCGCTTGGATGGGACCCCGTGCCCCGTGCTCTGGTGTCCCTGCTGGCGCAGGGGGGTTGGATCAGATATCTCCAGAGGTTTCTCCCAACCTTAACCATTCTGTGATCCTGTGAATTACAACTAATTTGAGAACAGTCTGTTGCATAGATGGAAAAAATTCGCCACAGACTCAGAAAAGCATTTCCTCTTCGATGCAAGGATGGATAACAAATTTATTTCCTTTAAGACTCTCCTATCCCTAAATCTCCTGTAAGATTTAGCTCGTATTAAGTCTGTCAGGCATCCAGCGTGATTAAAGGCAGCTTTCAAAGTTATCAAGATTTTTTGAATGTACATAGTGAATAATGACTATTTAAGTATGAAAGAATATAATTCTAACTGATGGCATTTAAAGCCTTCTAAACCACACCGAAAATTTTAAAGCACTCTTTCAAATATTAAAGTTCACTCTACAGGTGATGAGTATTTTGGGGAAAAAAAAAGAGGCTAATACCAACAGGCAAGTAGAAAAAAATACCTTATTGTTGCCAGCAAACCAGAGAAGTTAAGGGAGAGTTTAATTTATCACGTGCCTATACAGACTAACATAAGCCAGGGGAGCCTCGTGCACAGCTCAGGGACAATGACTGTGTAGTGACATTAAGTTCTGTTTCCTAATACCTTGAAGCTCCCTGGTTCAATTCCTGATCGCTCTATGGGCGGCTCTGCTAACACTGTAGCAGTGCTTTTTTCTTGACCAGTTACCACAGCATATTAACACTGGTAGCTCAGGATAAGGCACTCACACAATCACTGCCATATTTTAAAGGACTGCTGACTAGCAGAGTCTTAGCTCCCATCATCATGGAACTGTCAAGAAGTAGAATTTAGTAAGATTTGGAAACATTATGAAAATTCTGAAAGCATTTATGGAACTAAATTCCACTCGCGCTGTACGCACCGGCGGTTGCTGTAGTACGTAAAGCCTACGAAGGGCAGCTGGTTTCCCACAAAGGCTTTCGGGATGGGGAATGTCTCCTCCTCTCCTTTGTCTTCTTCCAAATCGTCAAAATTACTAGTGTCAATGTCACTACTCAAGTCAGGCACAACTGGTGCTACAGCTAGAAAAAGAAGAAAATGATTATATGATAATAATATCACTCAAGTGACATAAGCAAGAGCTATTGAGAACTTCTTCTCTGAAAAAAAGTGTCATACTTACTGTCCCTGAGAGTTTCCCAAGCCCACTGGTCATTTTTGAAGAAGAGGTGCCGCTTAATTTCTTCTACACCATTTCGGCCTAGCCTCACTTCCCTGCAAAGAGTTTGTGGTGTCAGTAGCAGCATGGAAGATTACATAAATCATCCTCAAGGAAATAGAGACACTAAAGCACATCTAACATGGCAAAACAAAAAAAAAAAAACATGCCTCTCTCCAACTAAGGAAGAAATAGGCTCATTTTTTAAAGTTTTCATATAACTATAGCAACCCAGAAGGGGCATTCCACAGTATAATCTGTCAATATAACCTTCAGCTGGTGCTAAAGATCTGCGTAACACTCACATTTCGGAAGGGTTTCCCTTGGACTCTTCTCTTGTGGACTAATACCCCCAGCAGCCAGGAGGATATATAGGGCGCTACCAAAATGCCTTTTTTGCTTTAGTCTCATCCCAGAGGAATCCATTTTGCAGAGCCCTCAAAACACACTGCAGCACTGGCCAAAGTTAGTGTGTTACCAAGGTATAACAATTCTCCCCCAAACTAAAAACTCAGGGTAGACGCTCCCATAGTGGCAGCATCTCCCCTGTCCCACTATACACTGAGACTATGCAAACATGAGCAACCTCCTCCCAGCTGCTGGGGCAGAATGAGATGATGACAGAAAAAGAAACTGATGCTGCCACTGGGAACTTCACTTAGTAACTACATTAGATCTTCATGTTAGGCAAGGTAACTTAAAGATTTCATGGAAGCTTTAAAAAATGCTTGATTAACATATTAAAATAGCTTTCCTGTTCTTTAAGGATCCACTAGCACCTTGCTTACACTGTTGCAGTTGAGGTTCAACTAAGTGAAATTTATTCACATCCAGCTATGACAGCACCAGAACTGGAAACAGCGTTCACTGTACTCATGCCACAACAACAGCAGTAGTTTAGAAATCCACATAAATACAGGAAAACTCCACATGTGTGCTTTTAAGATGAGAAGAACTTCTCCTAACCAAGGTTTACATGTATTCTGAATGAAGTTTAAATCTTACCGATCAGTTAGAAAGCCACAAATGAGGTTTTTGGCCTCTTTAGAGATTTCATTGTCATCAGGGAAAGTAAGGGAGTTCTTGTGATTCATAATCTTACTGTATGTTCCAACCAAAGAATCTGCATAAAAAGGTGTATCACCTGAAAAAAAGAGTGCAAAGATGAAAAAGCACAGAAGTGTGGCAGATTTGATTTATAAAGGCATTTGAATTATATAAGCCCCATACATAAGCAGATGCTAGTCAGTAACCATGAGGCAAGCACCAGTGTTTGAGAGTCGTGCCAGAATATCACTGCCATATATTTAATGCCTCTGCAAACTGCAAATATTTTGTAAATAGCAGCAGTTTACACTGGAAAACCAACAAATGAAGCAGTTGTAGACA
>JAUBOD010000302.1:4266560-4282869 GCA_032353885.1 Nothura maculosa
CAACTAGTTCATCTCTGAGCCTACAAAACTCCAGTTAAAGTTTTAAAACCAACTCCTGATTTTTCCTTACCGTTCTTCCCTGCTCCTCATCTTCACTATCCATTAACACAGCTCATTATGTGAGGGCTGAAAACACAAAAGAAGCAAACATTCCTTAATGGGGTTTGCACCTGGGGATGGTAAACAAAGCTGCTCTCCCTGCCTGCCAGCTCTGGAAGGAAAATTTGCTGCTGGAGAGAGGCAAATCTTCAGCACTGGAGGGACAGCTCTGCCGAAGCTGAGAGTGCAAGGGCAGGGAATGTTTTAATCTTTAAAATGTCATAATTACCTAGGAAATAGTGAGATAAAACATCTTTCCTAAATATGCCCTTCCAATTAGAAAATATATTTTTGCTATCTTTGTTTTCATTGCAGCTAGTAGTAGAAATGGATACTGAACTGTTTATTCCTTTATAATGTTGCATAGTTCAAATCTTTTTTTTTAGTCAAACATTCATCCCGGGTTTTGTCTTGGACCGACAGAATCAAGACTTTGTCTGGGACGGAGAGAATCGAGACTTTGTCTGAACTGTAGTAATAGGGTGCACACTAAACAGAACAAGTCTTTGTGTACCATCGTTATCAAAACATTATAGCACCAGGAAATAGCAGGACCTGGACTTTCCTTTGCTAGTTAACTCCTACTGTAGAACTGTTAAAGTTCAACTCATTTTACTTTCCATGGTTAGCAAAATGCTTTGCCAAAGAAATGGCCTATAAAATGGTTCTTTATAAAATGCACATGCTAAATTAGTGTATTTCCACCTTACCATTTCCTTTAATACTCCTCTGAATTTTATGTTCCGTGCAGTGCCAGCTCTGGCCTGCACAGCCTTCCAGAGCTGCAGGCTCCATCCCATGACGGAAACGCTGCTGCGAGCCCTTCAGTGCAAGGAACAGGCTGCACAGTGGGATTCCTGGGCAACTGAACCTGCTCTCCCTCTCTTTCCCTTTCACCATGTCCCCAGATAAAGCAAGCCCTCTAAAGCACATCTCCACTGGTCATACATCAAGGGATGGATTTTCTTCTGTTCTTTTCAAGCTCAAATCAGGGGCAGGATTAACTACACGGAAAACAGCAGAGCTGGACCAATACAAGGAGAATCGGGCACAGATTTTTATTGTTGCAAATATATAAAACTTTGTAAACCTTTTGAAAATCATAAAGCCTTAAGTGTGCATGCAGCCTACTAGTGATGCTGTGTACTGCTGGTGCATAAGACACACAAAGATAGTGCACAAAACACTCAGCCTCGGCTTAAATTTAGCCTCAACCACACAAAAGATATCTTTATAACCAAGAAGGATGGGAAGAAAGATCTCATTCCAAAGCAGATGAAGAGCTCATTTTTTCACTGATCCTGGATTTGGCTGACCTGACTTAAATATGACCTAAGACATTTCATAGTGCTTTGGAAATTGCATCAAGATACTTGGGCTAGAGATGCCATGGTCTGAAAAAAAAAATGGTGATTCTATTTTTAAAATTCTGCCGTTTCTTTTTAAAATAGAACAGTGAAGCATAAGTTTTCCTATAGCTGTAATTTTTCAGGATAAGCAAACTCCTTTAATTTCAAAGACAGTGGGAACATGGGGTCACTTGGGGCCAGCCAGTGAAAAAAAAAAAACAAAACTGTTCTTTTCCAGGAAGAAGTTTCTTCACATTATTATTGTTGAAAAAAGCCTGCTTATAAAACAAAAGGTAAACTTTAATTTTTTTTTTAGAGAAAGAACAAATTTAATATGTAGCAATGTACGAGAACACTAATAAGGGATAAGAAACAGCTGTGGGAAAAAAGACAAAGAAAAAGGCAATGAATTTGCTCCATGTTCGTGGTTCCTGCAGGATCAGGTTTTGCACAGTGAGGACTGTCACTGGGTGGCTGGTGCCAGGGCAGAGCAGCAGGAGCCAGGAAGGCCTTGCAGGGGTGGGAGCCACGGGCCCTTTCTGATGCTGCTGGTGTGGAGGAGGCTGAAGCCCTTCCCAGGTAACACACGGGAACAAGGCTAGAGAGGTGAGGGGGACAGATCCTGTGTGGCAGCAGTGGGGCACTCTTGAAAGCTTCACACAAACAGAAAGGAGCTGGGTTTCATGTAGTGACCGTTTTGTATCAGACACCTAAGTGGGCTTCATGAAACAGCTTTCCTACCAGCTAGTGTGGTTTTAGATCATGCTTCTTATACCAATACCCAAACAGCCTCCAAATATTTTAAAAAATATGGGTCACCTGTGCGCATTGGTCACCCCCCATCTAGAGCTTTGAGTTTTCCCTTTGAGGAAGATTCTGCCCTTGCATAGCTAAGAGCTGCTGACTTCAACAGGAGCTCGATTCGCCTTTATCTCAAAGCTGTGGACCATCCTCCTGACCAGCTTCAAGGAAAACTTTTTTTTTTTTAATTTGTTTAAAGTATGGGAATAGCATAGGTAAAAACAGAAAAGAAAAAATATCCCAAATGGCTTCCAGCTCGATGAGGCCGTGTGAAATAATGGTAGCTGGGAACTGGATAGGCTTCACCTCTGTATTTTGAGAACCCTACTAGGGAAACTGGGATAGAGAGTCAGGCTTTGAAAGCCCCAGCTATCTTCTGTTTGTTTGTATCTACATTTATATGGGGATAAACAACTCTCAGCAGAAGACAAGGCAATTCTCTTAAGCATTTCAGCCAAAGGACAGCAATTATAATAATAAGGCACTCCTTTCCCCACTTTCCAAGCATTTGTTAGTATCAACAGTGAACCTGAGGCCAAGTCCTGAGGCTTAAATTGCTTCCAACTACGCCAGCGTGGCATTTTAGAGATCTCGTATTTGGATTAAATACTAGGAAATGTAACAAACTTTTTATATAGGGAGCGTTTTGACTCGTGCATTAGAGGATGGGGGTTGGTACATGGCAATGGTGTTGCTGCAGAAAGGAGCTTTCTCATGCCATAATGGCAGTGTGTGATCAGTGAGCAGCCCAGTGCCAACAACCCTCCAGTCTTAGGCCATCCGAGTGGTTCAGCCATGCCTGCTGAAACCCACTCCGTTCCTTAGTCGTCAGAAAAATGTGCTGCCTTACTAAATCACCTAAATAAATGTTTAATGGCACTTTAACCTTCACGGCGCTGAGCACACACTGTTTCTCAGGAAAACACAGAGCAAAGGACTTCAAATTAAAAAAAAGGTCAGTCCTCCAGAAGGATCATCAGTGCAGGGAAAACGCTGTAACGACAGCTTAAAATAGTTCCTCCTTTGAGTTATGCAGTGGCATTTGATTAATGCAGTGGGGGGGTGGGATCCTCGCTAGGGTCTAAAGTGCACACAGAGCATTATAATAGATTACCAAAGTGACGGTTGGTATAGTCCACTGCAGGCCAATATTCAGAGAATTCAGAAGCAAGGAAGGTAGTAGCTGCTTCTGCATTATTAGCAGAGCTGGAGCAAAGATTCCCCCAGGTTTTATTTCAGTTCTTCTGCCAATGATACTTGACCACATTCATATAACACTTGAATATCTGTGGTTTAAAATAGCAATATAAAAGTTATTTTTTGTTCATGTCTTTGTTCTAGAAAATCTCACCCACTGAAGGAAACATGCTTTCACACTTTCTTCTTATCTTAACTCTTCAAGTATTTCTACATGGTAAACAGCTCAATGCAGACTTTCTGTCATGTTCAGACACAGCAGATACATCCTGCTTTAAACACTTTCCTGAAAGCTTATCACCTCAGACAACGGCAAATCCACACTGTATAATCTAAACAATGCCAAAGTGCCAGTCAGATGAGAAGTATGCAAAGTAAAATAAAAGATATTTTAAGTGCAGTTTGGGGACATGGTAACTTGCTTCAGGACTTATTTTATCAGATTAAGAGTTTGCACCCATGTTTCGCAAAGCTTTTCAGTAAAAAATCATCATATTGTGTGAAAACCGTTTGAAAAACAAAAGCTAACTTTGAATCTTGGGATTGTTTTGATGTTATCAGTAATTTGTTCCTATTTGATCTTCCAGAAGAAGGAATCCATGGTCCTTTTCACCATCCAGTTCTTCAGTTCATTTCTTAATCTCCAGGTCACAGATCCCTGTCATCTTTTAACTAGAGATTCAGATCCCTTCCTCTTCTACTTTATTCTTTTCTGTACTGTAGCCCTTCCTATCTGCCTACCTTATTTTGCCTAAGGTTTCGTGCATATTTTGCTTCTGATCTTTCATTTTGCTTCAGTCCTTTGCCTCAGTCTTGGTCGCAGCCTCTGGTTCTGAAGGTGGGGAAGCAGCATAAGAGGAGCAGAGATGCCCAGCCAGGTGGGGTGGCACATGGGCACACACAGACACATTCACTGTGTGGATCTCCCTACTCCTCTCTGCCAAAACTCCGGGCTGGATCCAGCTGAGGAGCTGGACATACAAGGATTAACAGCAAAAGCTGCAGCATGACGGTCTCTTTCCGGCAGCCTGCCTGACGAGGTAGTTTACAAAGCCATTTCCATGTGGATATTGCAGGGTGGACATCAAAGGGCCAGGACAAAGATTTGTACTACAACTACAAGGAGCCCGGTGATGGGAACAGATGACCAGACACTCTAGTATTCTGATTATTTGTGAGGGCCTGGCTACATCCAAAATAGGTGCACTAGACACCTGAGGATAGCGTGTCTGGGACTTTACTTTGCACTGAAACTCTCTATTTGGTTAAAAAAGAAAAAGGTGATTGAGTGATTCAGGGTTGGCGAATGGATCATAGCAGACAAGAGCACATGGGAGAATGGCAGGCATTGAGGACCCTTTCTATCCTTGAATGCTGCTTGTGGGAGTGCTTCAGGTCGAAAACCTGAGCAGCTGGCCTCTATGCCAAGTAAGGAAGCCTGTCCGAGAGCTCCTTTCTACTTTTATTTGTGTGTCTGCCTGTTTGTTTCACTTTTTTGTGGGGTACTCTTATTTTCTGGGCATGTGGCCAGGTCTTGCAAGCTTTGCCAAGCAGCTGTCTAGCAGTCCCGGGCAGGCAACATCCTGGTTCCACCCTATCCTGGACAGGGTGTGCTCATCCATGCTCTACTAACATCAACTGCGGTTTCTTTTGGGCAGGGACGCATCTGGTAAAGTAAAGTTAGGCCAAACTTGCATTTCTCCCATGAACTGACAATACTTGCTGCAGCAGGAGTTACAAAACTGAACTGTTGCTTAACGCAGCAGTGTGTTATCTCTCAGAGAGCCCCGGCAAGAAGAGAAGCTCCCCTAGCTACACCAGGGCTCTAGTCAAGCTCCGGTGTGCAGCGTCTCCTCGGGCAGCATTTGCTGTTCCTGCTTAGTGGGATGATTTGACCTGGAAGAAGAGAGTCTTGCAGCAGTTAGAAATGGCAGAGATCACTCTTCTCAAGCAGGGAACAGACTTGAGACCATGACTCCCTTCTCCCTCTGTCAAATGCCTCTCTCTCTCACACCTTGTTTCCCTAACGGGGCTTGGGTGGCCCCCTTTCCTCTTTGGAGATAATCCAGTCCAGAGCACAGGCACTGACACCGACTGGAGCTGCAGGCAGAGGAAGAAACTTGCAGAAAAGCTGGAGGGAAGAGGGCTGCTGTGTGGCAGGCCGGGATCGGCGGCGCAGGCCGAGGCCTAGGCCGGCCGGCTGAGCTCACTAGGTGGCAGTGCCGTCGCGCCGCTCGCACCCCGGCGCTTGGGACACCATCCACCAGCCCAAATATTGGGCAAGGGGCCCTCCGGCTGGGCAGGTTTCAGCGCTCCCGGGACCCAGACAGATCAGGAGACTCGTTACTCACAGCTTTGGCTGGGTTTTTTTTTCGTATTGTTTTTGATTTTTTTTTTGTCTCCTGTCTTTTTTTAGGAGACATAGACACTTGCATGAAGCTAATGCTGAGCTGTGAAAACATATTAAAAGCCACCATATATATATATATAAAACACAACACATTTAGGTATGCAGGAGAGCTTGTGTGCTGGGATGTCATTTTTTTCTTAGGAAAGCGAGTCTCCGATTCCGCTCATCCTTGCCCTCGGCATTAGAGCTAACACGGGCAGCTCTGCAGCCAGAGGCAGTGGGGCAGCTGAATATACCTAGGGAGCACGCAGAGAAAAAAACATTACTAATAATTTATCCTTCATATTTTTCCCAGGGCCTCTCTGCATTCCCATTATGGAAGATTAACCGGCAATGTGCCCCGTGGAGAACGGTGTGTGATTCGCGCGAGGCAGAACTGGAGCCTAGTGCTGCGCTGCTAAATGAGATCGCTGCCAGATCCAATGAGTCACGCGCAGCAAAAGCACAAGCAGGGCCCTGGTTTCGTTGTTTTGCACATCTCTGCAACTGGAACCAGCCTCGGACAAGCTCCGGGAGCTGCTGCAGCCTAAGAGAGCATCTCTTTAAACTGACAAGGCTGAAGACTAAGTGCTCCGTACGCCGCGTAATCCTCTGGGATTAACCAGTTATCTCTTACCTACCATATTTAGATATCATAGTGGAAGGCTCTTTTCTGTTACATTTAAAAAGTGGAAGTTCATCTCTGGGTGGATGTGGGGCTCTCAGTATGCATCAGGAGACCCACTATGGTGGAGGTTTGGAGAACTTTAGGGCGTCTGAGCTCAGCCACCTGGTAGGGGATGGTCATCAGAAACACTGTTTTGACATACTGACATATATCTGAAAGAAATGAAGTAGCACTTACTTGTAGTGCTGCCATGCACACATATACGTCATACACTAAATAAAATTTATATGACATAGCTGAAAACTTTAAGCCGTTTTACCTTCTAGAAAGAATTTACAAGCATGTGGCTTATACCTTGGACATACTTAAGAACGTTTTAGTAGCTCTCCCACTCTAAAGCAGTCTTGATTAAATATTAAATATCCTTTAGATTGATAAAAAGTTCTGTACAAATTAGGGAATAAGAGGTAACATACAGAAGAAAGGTTGTTTTGATGGCAGTGTTTAGAAGCTTCTCATTTAAAAACACTGAAAGTTGCTAAAGGAAACACAAGAACCTCATGGAGACAAAGAGCAACAGAAATAAGAATAGTAAAGGTTTAAAATGGAGAGCAGTTTTATAATTATAGGAACAGATGTGATTCTAAAAATATATTAGTCACTTACTACCTGTAAATGATATAATTATCCATAATGATGCAGACAGGTGAGAAATACCAATCTACTTATCTGTATTCTATTTAAGAAATCCTTCAAGGAAGTTTGTTATGATTCTTTCTCCTTTTTGAGTCAAGGATGGTCTGGTTGCCTGAGAATACTGGCTTTATAGACATAGTATGAACCGTAAGATGGACAAGGAGTGGTTGTGGACTTGCTTCAGATTTTTCAATAAATGTCTTTTGTGTCTTTGAGGCAAAACCAGATTGTCTCATTGCTACTGATAAAACAGTAGGTACTTCAAAAGGCTCTAAAGAACAGTTGCTAGAACTGACAGTTTAAAATCAGTACATTTTGTTAGCATCTCAGTTTTCTTTAGGACTTGACAAAAGATTGTTTCAAGTCCCTAAAAATCCTTTGCAGAAGAAATGTAACTCTGGGGTTATCTCCAGAGGGTGAAAGAGAAGTTCATTCTGGAGCAATGTTTTGTAGGTTTATAGAATAAGCCAGACAGTCAGGAGGCCCAGAGCCTAAAATTAGTGCTGGCCAAAACTAAGTTAATAAATACAATAATGAAAGGAAGTAATAATTATTTATGCCAAGTGAATTTACAGAAAATAGATTTTACTGGACTAACCTGGTATCAAGCCTGATTCATAAAGACAGTTATGTTCACATAACAAGCTGCTGTAAAACAGCTTTTGCTGTTTTGCACAGCTCTTTCATTAGAAAGTTATGGCAAATTAAAATACTAGTTGGGTCCAGAACTGATTAGCTCTATTTTTATTCTCAATGCTAAGCAACAAATCATTGTTTAGTGGGTGTGTTACTAGTGGAGTTGCACATTAATTGTTTTTTGGCCATTTTCTATTTTTGTCAGTGATGTGGAAGAAAATACAAATTCTCCACAGCCAGAGGTTGCAAGAGACATGAAGACCAGAGAAACAGAAACAAAAATAGATGACTGATACAATCAGTTTGTAAGCAGAAAGCAAGCAACTATTACTTTATTACACATAAACATGAAGCTGTTTTTAAGAACAAAAAATAAAGGGCACTAATAAGATGGGAAGCTATGTTTGGAAGCAGTGACTCTGAGGATGCCTCAGAAAGAAGAGCCATAAGAGCTGAACACAAACTCCCCCTGCTAAAGGGACATAAAGAGACCATTAGCTATATAGGCAGGGGAGTCTTGAGATGCCCTAGTGAAATTACAATACTTCAGTATTTGGCACTAATCTAGCCATTCTGCTGAAATTCTGGGTCTAGTTCTGTTCTGAGGCCAAGAAAGATATTGCTAAGTTAGGGAGGAATATGATGAGTTTCATTTTGGTGTGCTAGACCTTGAGTGTAGGAGAAGGGGGACTCCAGGGACTTCACTTAAAAACAAGAAAACGGGATAGCATAGAATCAGGAATCACAACAGTTGTGCCAGAAGAGTCTTTTTTAATCTGAAAGCCTGGTTTCTGAGTGTTATCGATGATTGCTTTCCTAGAACTGGAAGCATTCAGTGTGAGCGAGTTGTGCTGTTACATGGAAGAAAGCACTGTTGAGGTCAGCGTTTGCTTGCCACTTCTCTGAGATGGGAACAAAATTATCTCCTAGAAATGAAAAGATGTCTTTTTTTTTTTTGACATCTGAAAATATCAGAGTAAAAGATTTGATAGTCTCCCACATTCAGAAAGCAGAATAGCAGAATTCGTTTCTTCTGGTACTTCTTGGAAAAGAGGTCCAGAGAGAAAGGAGTTACCATGAAATTGAGTTGTGCAAGCAGATGTCAGCTCTTGTTATACTGCTTTCCATTAATTCAGAGCTCAACTTTCTGCTGGAGATCAATTCAAGCACCTTGGGAACACACCTGGCAAGAATAAGAATTCATGTTGTTTTGTTTTTTGTTTTGTTTTGTTCTATTTTCCAAGGCTTTTTCAGCCTCGGGAACAATACCTCTCCACCCTCATATTTTGCTACTGGATTGCTTTCCCCTAGACTAGCTAAAGCCAAAGCTTGTGTGTGCCTGTGTGTTTGTGCATGTGCATGCTTGCTGCATCTTGACACCTCACCTCAGCTATCTCATGAGAGCTATGACAGTGTAGACCACATAACTAGGAGGCTTGCAATGCCTTAAAAAGTCCTTTCTAAAAAGCTTTCTTTAAGCTTTTCGGTTGCTTACTGAACATAAAATCACAGAATAATTTGTGATTCCCGGGAGTGTCTGGTCTGACACCCTGCTCAAGTAGGGCCAAGTCAACACATGTAGCAGGGCCTTTTCCCACCAAGCTGTAAATATCTCCAAACACAGTTTCCACAGCCTCTCTGTGCATCCAGCGCTTGATTACCTTCCCTGTGAAACACTTCTTTTTTTCTTCTCCTTATATCATAATGGATTTTCCCTTGTTGTTCTCTGATAGGTCCTCGTCAGGCGGTGTTTGGGATAACAGGCAGCGCGCGTGCCCGGCTGGGCTCAAGGACGAGCTGCTCGGCAAGGCCGCGCGGCCATGTTCGTCCGCGGGCTCCCGGTTGCTGAGCAACTCCCCTCGAGTGGAGCCCGGACAAGGCTGGAGCGGCAGCCTCGTTCTCCCAGCTGCAGGTGGTTGAGAGACCACGTCGTTGACCCACTTGTTTCATGGAGTCAAAGTGAATTCTATTCTGACGAATTTAACAGTCATTTGTGTTTACCCGTCTCCATCTCATGTCCATCTTCACACGGAAAGATTGATTTTAATAACGTCTTTTTCTCTCTCAAGTAACATCTCTTAAAGGCTTTTGCAAAGCTCTTCTAGTATATGTCCCCTTTCAGTTCTCACTAGTCAGTAGCACTGGACTCATTCCTGAAATTTCCACTCACACAATAACAATTTTCCCTGCTCTCAACTTTATTTGGAATTGAAAAGCTTGATGTTTTGTCCTTCACAAGCTTCATTTTGCACAGCACACTGTTTTCAAAGTCCTGATGATGGTAATAGCAGATGTAAATATGACCCAAGCATCATAAGTATTGCAGTTGTGACTGAGTAGATGTTCCCACAGCAGCTGGAGCTACCATCTGTAAAACACCATGCAGCACATTTAGTACTGCAGGGAAAGCTTTACTCTCTCCATTCACTACAAGCTAAATGGGGTTACTCCAATTTTCAGGTGTTAAAAACCCCAGAAGGAGTCTTCTGACTTTCAACTACTATTCTGATGTAAAACTGAGCTTAGTTAGAAAGCAAATCTTTTAAAGGGTGAATCATTTCCAAAGGGCTAAGACAAAAAAACCTGTCAGAGCAGAGAGGGTAATACAAACATGTGCAATTACTCATCTGAAAGCACTAATGCTTTGCAAGCTCAAGTTCAGTTTAGCTGGCTTAATGTTTTATTCAAATGCCTGGATTGTCAAGTAGTGACCACTGTAAGGAACCTCGCTACACTTGTTACTTCAGATGAACAAAAGCTCTTCTAATGCAACTAGAAACCTGGAGGAATTTTTTGTGCATAACCTGGACCTGCCCTTTCTCTGGAGCTGCTGAAACATACATCTGCCCATACAATAAAGATATAGCCATGAAATTAATGGAGATTAATTGGCAACAAAATTCTTAATTAGAGCTTTATGACCATAGCATTAATAATGCCAGTTTTTGTAGCCCTAGGGATTTTCTTCCCCTTTTCATCTGACTGGAGAGCAGTTGTTCTAAAAACTCTCCCCAGGCAGCAGCACAAATAGGCAGATTTCCTTCTTGTCTCCCTATTTTTGCTGGCAGTACTGAGAAACCTGTGCAAAAAAAAAGAAGCAATGTTAAAATAAAATGTGACCTGACATGTTGCAGTCATGAAGACCAAACGCTGTCAGAGCTGCAGCTGAGGGTTATTTACAGGCACTTGTACCTACCCAAAGCAGTAGAGAGGGCTGGCGGCCGCCCTCCCTGTCGACAGCCCAGAATTCAAGCTCAAGTTGCCTTCAGAAATGGAATGAAGGATCTTCACCTAGTCCTATTTTGCTGACACCAATAGTAGAAATAAATCCACACAAATGCAGAACTGGGGAAGCAAGTTGTTAATAAGTCACGGTGCATTTGATATAGCACCATGTGCCTGAGCAATGCTAATAGACTGAAAGCCTGTAACACTGATCTTTGTGAAACAACCATTTTTGTGATCCCCAGATACATGTAATTCAGTGTTAAAACCAATAGCTTTATGAGACATTGACATAACCTAATTTCTCAGGAAAGCTACAGATAGGGAAAGAAAAAGAGGGGTATTTTGAAGACAAAAATATGTATAATCAATACAACTTATACACAAGTATATTTTTGCAGAGAGGTTTGTAGATGTATGGCTATTGCAGAATTTAACTTTGGGGTTTTTTTTTCCCTTCAAAAAAAGGAGATCATCTGGGTGATGAGCAGCTCAGATATACTGGGTCTGCACACCTGTGGGTGCAGGTTAAGACAGCTCAACCCGCGGACCCCAGGAGCTCCCCAGAAGGCATGGGGGGTATTAGACATGTTCCTGAGGCTCCGTGGGGAATGTTCATTGTGGAAAAGCCAGCTGGCACATCACACCCCAGCACACACCTACCTTTCTTGCTACACTTCAAGGGAACCCAGCCAAGCAGTCTCTGCCATCACATGTATGTGTGAATTCTTAAGGGGAAGGCTTCATCAGAACAATGTGTAAGTGCTGGAGTAGATATCTCTATAAACTCAAAGATTTGCCTCCATAAGATGAAGAGATGGATCTGCTGTCAAAAGCACCTGAACGTTAAGAAGACAAAGTGAATGCTGGACTAACTTTACTGAGTTTCTTTTCATTAGGGTAAAGCTTGTCTGCCATGGTGTCTACCTGGTAAGAAAAGGACTGTTAGCTCTGGCAGCTCCATAGCCTGGGAATTTATTATAAGCTGCTTTCATTCTGTCTCTGTGAAGGGGACAGTGACAAAACTAAGAACAGGTGGGGCCTGTGCATTGTTGTTCGCCCCACTCGGGCCTGTGCATTGTTATCCACCCCACTTTTAACATATTCTAAATTTGTAAAAATCCCCCAAACTCAAAAGGCCAAATTTGGCCTTTTGGCAGAAACAGAGCATAGTCACAAACTAACACACACACACACACACACACACACACACACACACACATACAGATGGCTACATAAACCTGTGCAAAATCTAAGGACTGAAAAATTTAAAGTAAGCTTTAAAATGACCAAAATGCATTGCACTGCAAACAGTGCACCAAGGTTATGAATGCTGCGGGATTTCTGTCTTCACCTTTAAAATGTCCATTTTTCTTATCTTGTCTCCAATGTGGGTTCAGAGCCAGTTTCTGTACTAGCATTACAGTCTTGTTAGTTCAAGAGCAGTAACAACTCTTAAGAGCAAGTAACTATTTAATAAAAAGGCAGAAAAGATACAATAGTAACATCATTGCCATTCCCTTATTAAATTCAGAATAAACATCCCAACAACCATCAGCCAGCGCAAATATATTCACCTTAATGCGATCCATTAGTCTTACTGATAACGGCCATGAGAAACCCTGCAAATTTGGAATTTAGAAAATATTTACCCTTCAACTTATCAGGCTCAACTTTGCAAATGGCAGGAAAAAAACCTTTCAGGGCTCTTAAATTAACTGCTTATATGAAACTGCTGCTTGTCTTTTTCCTGTGTGTGACTAGGGGGACGGAACAGATCTGGGAGTGGTTTTACTGTGCGTGCCAAACATACAACAACAGAGATATCTTAGATCAGATACATATTTTATATCAGATACATATGTGTATGTCATTTATATTCATATAAAATATCTCTGATATTTTATACAGATTCATATATATATGTATCTGCAGTATACGATGGGTGATGTCCCGATGGGAAGGACTGAGTTCACAGGTGTTAAGTTATACAGGTGCTAAGGATTTGTCTTGTTGAAAGAATAACTTTGAGATAAGTAGGATAAGGAATTTTACTGTTCCTGATATATATTGTAGTGTTACGGGCAAGTCTCCTAACAAAGGAAATGGCATCCTAATGTATCCATAGGCATGTACCTACAAAACACTGGCTCCTGTTGCCAGCCAGTGAACAAGAACTGTCACTGCAACACCAAGTACTGACTTCTAAAAAATTTAGAAGCTGATTAAATTCTACAATCAGAAAATGAGGAAATTGAGATTATAGTGATCAGAACCACAACTTTTTTAAAAGTTTGGGATCTTTTTTTCTGAAATGATTCTCATTCTGCCTAATATGACCAGCAGCAAGAAGGAATAGAAAGTAAATGTGTGCCCCTGACTATGTGCTACAGCGAAACGAGCAAGAAAGCCAAGAGCGTAGTGCTCAACTTCTATGGAGACGCTAATGAAATAATAAAAGTATTTTCTCATTAGTTGTACAAAATGTTCTCTCTCTTTCATCTTCTTGTACACTGGGGGTTTTTGTTTGTTTGCTTTTTGTTTTTTTTTTTTCCAGGAATGCTTAATCTTAATACCAAAAGCTCTGCTACAAGAATATGTATTCTAACAACATTTCAGTAAAAGAACTGAGAGCAAGAAAAGCTTACAAATTAGGACACTGTGATTAAAGCAGTGTTTGAGTATCCAGAGATCTGAGTTCTCCTCCTAGCTCTACTCTCAGATTGCTTGCATTACCTGTGGAAAACACACCTAATTTTTACATACAGCAGCTCCCCATCTCCAGCACTGCTTTCCTTTTCCATTTGATCTCTCTTGTCCATTGAGATTAAATGTTCTCTAGAGCCAGCAGTGGCTGTTGAGTATTTGAGCATCACTCTTTTCATAGATGCCTCGGTTTGAAATAGACCCTCTAGACCCTTCCAGATTTGCAGCTAGGGAAGGAATAACTCACATCACAACAATAAAGGGAGGAAGCTGTTACGATCAGCAAAAATTAGAATGTTATGATGCAGGCAGAAGGATGAAAGTAAGTGAGAAGACTCGTAGCAGACTCAAGCAGCAGCAACGAGGGATTTGCTTTAGCCCCATCACAGGGAGTCAAAGCAAAGTTCATTATAGACTTTGAACAATTGCAAGAACTATGGGATTCAGACACCCAGTTCAAGTGAATTTCAGTATCCAAGTTTTGTGGATTGAACAAAATAAAGCATTCGTACTAATGCTTCTGAAGAAGAAGTTACTGTTTCAAGCATGTATGGAATTAAAGCAGGAAATTGCCTTTTTCGATACCTAAAATTTATGAGGTCACATTCATGAAGTTATCAGTGAATATTTGCATATAATGGGCAAGACAAATATAAATACGATCTCTAGTCCAGAGAATGATCTAAGCTGATCACGTTTTGCTTTCAAATAAACAAAACCAGAAAAAAAAGTTGAGAATTGTTGAGAAGTTTGTGCTCATACCTAGAAAGGGGGAAGCTGATCTTTATTTTTATAATGAGCAAATTCTACGAGCCAAAATCTTTAGAACATTGTATCCCATTGGATCTTGCTCCCATTGCTGTCTAAACCTGAAGATATGAAGAAACTGAAGAGATGTTTAAAAGCCCTGGAAAATGCAACTTGTTGTGACCCATGCAATCCATTACTTACCCGCATCCTATGATTTTCTGTAGTTTCTGCTGGGATCCATCACCCTTCACACAAACTGTAATGTCATATCATGTTATTCCACAACCTTTATAACAGAAGATAATACAGACAATGGTTATCTTGCCTCATGAATATGATTTATGGCTGAAAGCCAACACATGAATAACCTTCTTCTCTATGTTGCTGAAATGCCCAGTTAGAATTAGATCAGAAAATGCTGCTGGGCAAACCAGGTGCTTTTCTGATGTTGCCTCTTCACCTCAGCCTTAACTGACATTGCACCCCAAAGGGAGCCTCTAATTGCTGTGTGACAGCGTGTCAGCCGTCGGTAACTCCTAAGGATTGACTCCCGTTTCTCCCTGCTTGAAGCTGCACTTTGTTGTACCCCTCCAATGTTCCTTTGTTCCCTCTGCCCGCATGTTCTCCAAACTGTGTGGTCTCTCCTTTATTTCACTCCAGCAGCTGCCTGGGCATTTTGTGTCTTCTGTTTCGGATATGCGACTGGCTCCGCGCGTTTGTGCTGCGAATATCTGGCTTCAAGCCCTCAAAGACTTTTGTGTTGCAGGATGTTCTTGTTGCAGGTTTTACCCCGCCATCTGATGCGCAATATGGCACACAGATGGCACGGGCGAAACCGTGCAAGCTGCAAATGCTGATAGTCAAAATGGAAAAGTTGGAAGAAAACAAAGAGCGTTTCTTCCTTTTCATGAAAAGCAAAGCGAAAATAAGTCAGATAACAAAAGATTTGTTGTGTTAAAGCAGCCAGAATAGTTCTCACTTATGCAGTAAACACCTCTAAGTAAAATCAAACACCTTGCAATGTCAAGGGAAATTTGGCCTGCAATAACTGGGGTCAATTTAGATATAATTACATAATCTAGGTTGTAAAAACCATATGCAGGTTTTTACATGTACCTTGCTTTCCAGTCTCTTGCGCATTTAAGTAATAATAATGTCATTGTCGAAATCTGCCCAGGGTCACCCAGCAACATTAGCTGGAGACTGAGGCTGCTCAATTCTGCTATATTTTGCAGAGGACCAACAGCACAATCAACATATACAACATACAAGCGCACATATTAGCACAGCACTCTAGTTTTGGTTGCAGTATCTACTTGCAGTTTTCCCGAAATTCCAATTTCTGGAATTCTGGAATTTCTGTTCTTCTTAGAACAGGCTGAGCAGGAAAGTTTTAGGTCCTGATTCATTTCCTATCGACTTGGCAGTCTCTTAAATTTCACTTCAGCTAAACCTTCAGATATGTATTTTAGAGGTTGTGTTTTTAGCATCTTTATAAATATACAGATATCAATATTGTTATGCTAACGGACATGTTTACAGACAAGCCACAGCTGAAGTTCAGCTCTAAGCAGTTCAGGACATGAACTTTCCACTCAAAAATGACTGATTTGGTTACTCACATAATAAAGAGCTATATACATTTATCAGAATCAAAGAAGTCAATGAATGAGCAGTTTAAAAGCTTTATTTAGCTTGTTCTTGAGAGCAGTGGGAGAGTTGTGAAGCTCACAGTTGTTGCTGAATACGTTGTGTGTTGCACAGTCTGAACTGGCTTTCTGAAATGGTGATTCCTTCCTGGTGGGTTTGCTGTGAAGACTGTACAAAAATACA
>JAUBOD010000302.1:4302610-4314299 GCA_032353885.1 Nothura maculosa
GATTTCATATGAGTATTTCATTTAGAAATATGTAAGTGTAATATATGTATGTATATGTCTATTTAGAAATATGTAAGTAAGGGTGCTTGCTTTGTCAGAGAATTTGCAAATAAAATTTTGCAAGATGCTGGAAGACACTATTTTGAAACAATTTTTTTCAAAATGAACTTTTGAGTTGAATTTTAACTGTTTGCAGTTTTACATGTTACAAGATTTTTCTGCAGAATTTCTTACGGATTTTGGAGATTAAAAATATGGGTAAGAGCAGTAAGGTGACTGCCGAAAATGTGTACCCTATTCGAACAATCTTTAGCAGATGCATAATTAATTAAAAGAAGGAACACGATGAAATGTGTAGATTTTAAATTTACCTCTGAAACTGAACCAAAGGATGCAGATTCTTGCATTCGGATTCAGGTTTGTGGTGCAGAGCTGCTGTTCACCCTGGGCCCTGGTTTCCAAGATGCTGGGCACTCTCTGTCCTTGGAGGTTTTGCAAGACCCAGAGCACCGAGCAACCCTCACAGCTGCCTTTGCTTCCTCAAGTCTTGCCTCGGAGAGTCTCTAATTCTAAGAATAAGCAGCAGGGTCTAATTAAATGCACCTCTGCCAGTGTAAAAGACACTTTTCAGTATGGGTTCAACAAGACCAAAATCCTCCTCTCTCTGTTCTTTTTGTCTTCCAGGAACCAGTTACTGTCTGTGCTCCTCTTGGAGGCCACTTGAATTCTTCATTTGTAGGTTGTATCTGAGGCAGTTGCATAATCCGGTGTGACTGGAGGGTGTTGCTCCCGTTAGGGCTCTGCAAGCCACGGGCTCGGATCTTCCCCCTAACAACGGCCACGGGGGTTCGGTGGTTGCGGATTGTGAATGTGCTTTGTAGAGTACAAAATTTTAGGAAAATTCACAAAGGAGAGTTAATATTGTCGACAAAGCAGTACTTAGATAAGGGTGGAGATATTGAAGGCTATGCTGTAAATCTAAGGTATATTTTTGAGTAACCCCTTCCTTGACACTTAGTGCTTTAATAGAACAGTAGATTAAAACATATCTGATATGTGCAGTTTGGACAGCTGAATGACTATTAATGGTAATTAATGGGGTATATATATCTTGTATTATTTGCATTGGCCCAGGAATGTTTGTGATTATGAAGTACTGCTAGAGCAGCTTGAAAGAAAGGGAGAAAGAAAGAGGAAGGAAGGGAGGAAGGGAAGGAAAGGAAGGAAAGGAAGGAAGGAGCACAAGAGCCTCGCTGCAGCTAACCTGGCTTGTGGCTAACTTGGCTTACAGAAGGGGATACAGGGAAAACCAGAGGGCTAAAGGGGGCATCTTCCATCTGTGCTGGAGATGCAAAGTCATGCTATCTAAAGGGAAAGAAAGATGACATTGCCCTTTAGCCTGGGTTTAATGTAGGTCATTTGGGTCACCAGATGACATGACTTTAATGGCCAAACTGCTTTTAACAATTGCCTTGGGCAGTGTTTAATTTCACTGATCTTTGCCAGGCTTCAGCAGAAGGGAGAAGAAAAATCCACCCTGGCTGCGGGTTTTCACAGCGTGCGACTGCTGCCGCCGTTGTCTTTTATGACCGACTGGCAGTGTGCAGCTGCTTGTGCCTATATGATTATGGACGTATTAAAAAGAAAATCTATCTTCAGATGACTCAAAACCCATCAGAATATTTATTTTTAATCTCAGTTTCTTACTGGTTAATATCTCAAGGGCTGGACAGAAGGGCAAATTATTTTCACATTATCTTTGTGTGTGTGTGTATATGTATTTCTTCATAAGAGGTTTAAGCCAATTATTCAATTCTTTCACTAGAGATCTACTATCTCTCTTTCTCTGTGTGTGTATATACATATATAGCACTTTGTGTGTATATAAATATATGTGTGTATATATAGACAGAAAACTGTCATGAAAGCTGTTACCCTAGTGAATATGCTCTGATGTGAGCTTGAAGGCTATGTATAGTTAAATACAACATTGATTTGTAGGTTAGGTAGTAATAGTCTAGGTTATCCAAAGGGCTTGTCGAGGTGCTTGAACTGTGCAGCTACCAGGAGCAAATTTCATGGCAGTTTAAGTTGAACTGTGACTTTACCCCTCTTTTCCATGCAGTGTCTTCCTGCATTTGTGCAGCATCATAGCAGACATAATCATATATCATAATAACAGAAGGATAAGGCAGAACTCTATTGTCTACTCCTTTTCTGTCCTCTTGATGTGCTGGGGCAGTAGTTCGGGGGCTCTTGCAGTTGGTGCTTTCAGAAATTCCTTGGTTTGTATCTTTAGACATTTTGTTTTACACAGACCCATTCAGAAGGAATGTCTTGGGGCTGCAGTGAAGGCTGCTGTTAATGTGCTAGATCAATGGTCTATAATGACTGCGGAAAAAAGACAAAGCCAAATAACTCTTAAGAGTTATTGGGGAGAAGGGTGAGAGACCAAAGGAGAAAACATGATTTTTGCCATGCACACAAGTCTTCAAATTCCAACCTCCATCTCCTCTAGTAAGAGATACTGCAGTTGGAAAAGATTCAGATGAACATGGCAAGCCTGCCCAAAGGTGTAGCAGCAGTTACTGAACTTCAGTCTGGAAGAAAGGTAGTTGAGGTCCAGAAGAGCATGTGGGGCAGAAGGCAGTAGTTGTTCATGCCTTATGCAGAAGTGGGAAGCAACAAAGGAATTTAGCCATGCTGAATGCAAATAAAAAGCTCTGATTGCACAAACCAAGTGAGTTGTAGAACTCCTTGCTCAGAGCAGAGCGATGCTGAAAGCTGAGGTGGCTTCTAAACCCACTGGCCAAATCCATTATTGCTGTTAAGTAAGCCTTGAGCCGTGCGTTGGTGAAGGCTGGGAGAATATTTGGGAATAAATATCACTAAAGCGAGTCCTCCATTTGTACTCGTGCTTTAGTACCTGTTGTTGGCCACTGTGACGACGAGGTCGTGGGGCCTGTGACACGACAGGTCTGGTTTTGAGGTTGTTCTGACCACCTGCCATTCCTCTTGGAATTGCATGGGCCGTAGGGTGAGGTGGGAAGCACAAAGCATTGTGGTCCTCTTTGCTGGCAGTGTGAACTAGGTAAAAGAAGCATTCAGGTTTCCTTTCTGAATCGTGTTGGTTTTATAGTAATAAAATTAAGTAGCAAAAGCAATTACAGGAGTGTCAGAACTAATGAAACCTAGTTTCTTAAACTTTTGTCTTTCTTGGCTGATAAATTCAACTTTTCTGTCTGTAGGTGACCCTGCTGGAGCAGGGGGGTTGGACTAGGTGATCCCTAGGTCCCCCTTCCAACCTCAGCCATCCTGTGATAAGGACACACTTCACGAAGGCAGCACAAATACCAAAGTTGGATTTATTTGGAGCTTTCTAAACATCTAAATGTAAGACACTCAACTCAGCCGCTTATGTGCAGGCTTGTGCACAGGCGCAGAGAGGGTATGAGGGCGACGTCCAGTTCCTCTTACATTATTTAGGAGCTGACACAGCATGCTGTGATCTTGCTGGTTGTTAACAGCATGTGAATTATGAGGCCAGAGAGGTCTTCCTCCTGACAATAGTTCATGTTTCTAGAAATGCAAAGGTCATGATCATGGCTACAGGTTTTTTTTTGCTTAATGCCAACTGGATGCTGATGACAACTGCTGAGCGGGACAGCTCTTAAAGCCTCAATTCATTGACTTATCTTTCTTGTTCTGTGAGTAGTAATAAATTGAAGGCAACTGACTTAAAATCTATGCCTATTGTGTTTTTTATTGGATAATTTGCTTTCATATTTCTGTGAAAAATGAGAGCATCTGGTTCCTTAGCTTTACTTTTTCTGTGAGTTGTTACATTACAAATATTACTGTGTATAAGAGGGAAAAGTTAATCACTAAAAAAGAACGCTGTGCTTGTTAAAATAATTTTCTTTTCCTTTTAGCCTACAGTTTGAGCTTTACTGAAGTAAGAAGTTGGTGGCTTTATAATTCAAGGCCATATATGTTCTTACATTATACAATGAAAAGTGTATGAAAGTTGACAGCAGGTCTATTCCCAAATGATATAAAGTGTTACCAAAATTGGATAAAGGCTTCTTCAGGTAAGCGTAGGCCTTTCAAACAAGCCCTATACCTACTTCAGCTGACAGAGTATGAATACGTGTTCTGGGGTTTGTTTAGAAATAATGTATTTAGAGGAAATTGTAGCTGTGGGAAATGTGGCCTTGTGTGGTGCCTTCTCTCCCCCTGCTCCGTTCTTCCAGACTGATGTTCAGGAACTTTGATTGTAAACCAACTCTTCCATGTGTACTGTGTATCCAAGACTAGCCAGGCTGGAATTTGCTCTGTGAGGAGAATCTTTGTCTCTGAGTGACTGGAAATTAATCAGTAATTCAGTAATTAGCAGGACTTGCTATGAACAGCAGTTTGTGTACAGTAATAATAGTTAATTTATACAAACTTTGTTGTATCTGTGCACCTATGAAATGGTGGAATATAAACCTGAAGTTCCTCTTCTGGCCCTTTTAGGGGTAGGGAGGTAAGGGAACGACAGAGGCTAAAAGTCTTAACAATGTTAAAATTGGAAATGAAGGAAGAGTGATTTTTAAAAGCAAGCAAGAGGAGAACGACAGTGAGCGCTCTTGGTAGGCGCAGAGGATCTTGTTTTTTGACATCCTCTCTCTTTTTTTTCTTCATTTTCAATAAGTATGGATGAGACTGGTAATATCTGCTGCTATTTTCCAGTAGTTTCCGCCATGCATTTCAGTGTTCCAGTGCTTTGCCAGTCTTCTGTGTGAAATTTAGGTTTGCTGAACAGCTGCTCTGGACTATCCTGCCCCCCTATTTCAGTTGAAGTAGCTGGTGATGTTTAGTGTCAAGAATACAGATTTGTATTGCTTTTCCTTTCCTGCCTTCTATTTTATTTTGTGGGTGTAAAAGTTGCTTGAATCAGAGATATTGGTAAAATACAACAAAACTGGGGAGAGTAATGGAGCTTGGAGTTAAGGCAGCAGAATGAAAGGGAGGGAATCTGGGCTGGCCCTACAGGAATCAGAGAACTGGGAAACTAAAGGGGAAGTAAGTGCTAGAAGAAATCAAGATTGGCTTGAAGAAGAGGAAGGGTGTAGGAATCAGAACAAGAAAGGGAAGTGGTGACATCTGAAGCTAAAAGCTGGATAATAACAGTGTTTTGGAAAGGAATCTAATTGCTGCTGAAGTGAAGGTTTGGATGAGCTGAGATACAAGCATGGGATCTAGTTTGATGAAGATCCTTTGCATGACAGCAGTGGAAAGCTGAAGAATCTTGTGCAGAACCTGGGTCTGGCTGATGTGAGGGCCTGGATGAGAGCTGCCCAGAGCAGTGGGTTTGGACAGGGAGAAGCGGTTGGAGGGTCAAATCAGAATAATATGATTCAGCTGTAAATTTGTCTATTTGTAGCATGTGACCTGGAACCAAAAGGTGTTTTTTTAACCTTGTCATTTTTATGCTGTCAGTAAATCTCCTAAATCTGCTGACTGGCCATTGATGCTGCTCGTCCTGGAGCCTCGTGACCTGACCTGAGGAAGGGGCTCCCAAGACCTGTGCCACGTTGTTTCCTGCTCTCCTATCTGCTCTGCAAACACTGCAGCCCTCAGGGAGCTGTGGGAATACTGCCAGTGCCGCATGGCTTCCATTTGCCTGCATTAAAGAAACTGCTGTCAGGAGAAAAAATAACCTAAGAACTGGGTCTTAACCATGTCTGCGGATCCTCTGTGATCACTGTTGTGGTGAGGGCACGGACGGGTTTGGCTTGGTGGCTGGGTCAGGCCGATACTCAAATAGAAGCAGGTCATGATCTGGTCAAGGGAAAGAGGGAGGGAGAAGCCCCTTGTTTGAAGGGCAAGGCGGGAGCGCGGCTGCTAGGCCGCAGTGCGGGGCCTGGGGAGCGGCGTTCCCCAGAGCGCGGGGCCTGCGGGAAGCTGTGGGGAAGCTCCCAAGTGCAGAAGGGCCAGGAGGGGATCCGCTCAGGCGGGCTGGTTGGGAACGAGTCCCCAGGTGCTGTGAAACAGGGTCAGGAACCAGGGCTGGACACGGAGGCGCAGTGCAAAGGTCCATGAAAAGTGGCAGGCTCCGCATTTCTTCTCTGAAGGTCTATCCGGTGCTTTGTGGCTGGAAGTTTGAATTTGGGGCTGCTACCAGTGGAGTGGAAAAAAACCTTTTTCCTTCCCGTGGAAAAAGGCTGCATCAAAAGGTAGCTCTGTAATGGGCATAGCTGCCACGGCGTTTGCTTGACTTTGTAGGCAGATTACTCTACAAACATGTTTTAACTCTACAGCGTTACCTTTGGCTTGTCCTTGTTGTGGCATTATACTGATGCAGAGGAAGGAAATGCAGTCATGCTGAAACCTCTTTCTGAGCTTGTGATCCTATTAAATTCAAAGAAAAAGATCCTGGTAATATTGTTAGGAGACAAAGATCAGTTCTCTGGTAAGCAAGGCTCTAAATTATTATTATAAAATGTGTTTCACTGATTGAGGTTAACTATCCCCACAGTCACATTGCATATTGATTTGACCTTGCTGCTGGAGAGTGAACTTATAATTGATAATTACAAAGAATTATAGTAGAAGGGTTCATCGCTGTATGGTATATGACATTTGGGCTACTGCTGAGGAACAAACTCTTTCTGAGTGTCTTGACTGTCATATTTCTACTACCACTACCATAAAAGTCACTAAATCGAGGTCTTGGTAGGTGTCACTGCAGCTGGAATGAATGCAGGGTTTTGAATCTGGATTTCCACAGGATGTGGGCTCCAATAAGTTGAGTCACTTGTGTTGTCTTGTGAGAGGTGCAAATTTGGGAAGAACAGAGCTAAAAAAGCCTGTGTAAATAAATACTAATTTACAACGTTCATACTTCAACAAATTCTGCTGAAATACTCTGTGTTAATTCTTTGTCCCTGTACAATGTGGGAGGAAGAAGGACTGTGGCTATGTTGCTTCACACTCTCTTAATGCATAACAAGAGTCAGAGGATTTTCTCAGTGGTCGGCACATTAGACCTTGGATCATAGGAGATGTGCAAACATTTAATTTAATTTGATTTTCCGTGCTTTAGTGTGTTTTGGACCTTAAAATTTTACAGGGCTAGCGTGAGACTGTCTTAAATCTCTAGTACATGAAATTTGAAGTTAAGAAACATTTTTATATTAAATAAAGTAATTGAGAGAATACTTAAAAAGAGGACCATGTCTTGTTCCTTTGACCCCTTCTGCCCCTCATTCACCCCTTTCCTTCATCCAGACCCACACCGAGCACTGCAGGAGGTGCCTGCTTGACACCATAGGCTTCATTCCCCTTGGAAGGCTGGTATTTGCTTACTTTCTTAAATATGGCATTGGCAAGCTGTGAAGGGGCATGCCAAAATTTCTACATTTTATTTTCCTTTATTCTCCCAATGTGCTTGACCTGCTTGTTTTTGATGAAGAAAACTCAAAGTCATACTGGTTAGAATGGGACAGGGAAGTAGGGTTAAGGGAGGGAACAGTTCTTGGCTTAAAGGGAAAATAGGAAAAGCAAATTTTATAAAGGCTCAAGTGTTCATCTACTTTAATACCGGATGAAAGCACTAGATTGTCCTTTACCTTTTTCAGTGTTATTCCATCCCCTAGATGGTAGAGGAACACTTTATCAGGAGATGGAGATGTACAATGCCAGCAAACTTTCCAGCCCTTCATCTACACTGTGATATAAAAAGGTTTCATGGCTTGTGACATTTTCTTAAATAACTAACATTACTTGGCTAACGAGCTGCTTGTCCACCGGTTCTGTACATGTGAAGGACAAATATGATTTGGCCTGTTCATTTTTTCCCCCCGCAACGAGACTTTACCAATAGCTCTTATTCTCCTGAATCCTTTCCTCTTCTCCCATGCAAACGAATGCTTTACAGCTGGCAAAAATAGGCCATTTCCTAACTCTATTCCCTACACAGGGAGGTCATAAAAATTGTTAATGCAAATGATATTGCCTTCTGTTGTGTGATGCTAATAGGAAACGGATCACTGCAATTTATGGGGTACTTATCCTTTTTGGTGCATGATGAATGGCTCACTTCAAGTGATGCTTCCTCATTGATTTCCTACTATTTATCACCAGAAATGACAGAGCCGGAAGAACAGAGGTGAAACATGAAGTTGATTTTGAAGTTGACTTAATTTCACTGCAGTATGAATTCATGGCAGTGCAGGACTTAGCGTGGAACAGGAAGAACACGTGAGGTCGGTTCCCTGATCTTCAGTTGCTCCTCAGCATCCGTGTGTCCAATCCCCCTTCTGTTCTTCTCAGCTGCATCAGCAGCAGCTCGTTTGCCATGTGGTCTCTGGCGGGGAGAGGAGCTGAGACTTGTTGTGGGCAGAGGTTTCATCCCACTCCCGGTGTTGGGGGGTTCCTGGAAGCAGCACCTGTGACAGGTTTGTTCTTGTTGGGAATACGCTGTGCCTGTATTGTCAGACACATCCGAGTACCTGCACTAAGTCATGGAAAACCAATGTGCGAGTGCATTCTGTGTGGCATCTAGCAGTTCTGAAATTTCATATTTCCGTGGGCTTATGTAGTTATTCAGGTATGGAATAACATACAGTGAGTTAGAGGAATCCCTCCTAACCTGTGTAGTTTCTGCCTGGTTGGGTTGGATTCGCAATAAAAGGGAAACTCTGCCCTCTCTGGTTTCTGCAGTTTTTTCACTAGGGCTTTTTCCTTCCTCAGTTGCTCTCTGAGTCACTGGCCAGGACTGCACGTGGGCAAGGTAGATACGGGACAGAGAGACAACAAAATTGTTTTTAAATTGACTGGAGTAGAAAATGGAGAAAATCCCTTGGAAAACGGGATATTTCATTTCAGTTTAGATCTATATTGCCTTCACTTGGCAAACTTAGCGGGCCTGTTGCATGGCAGCAGAGTAGTGAAGACTGTGGAAGTCGAAGGAATATAGGATAAACTAATTCTCCGTTGAGAGCATGGGTGGTTTTAATGTCAGTGCTTTAAACTCATAACTTAACCACATGGGCTTGGTCTGCTGCTGGCAGTGACAAACTGCTGTTGGTTGTTCAGCCTTTGCAGCTTCTGTTGGAGATTAGGTGGAGTATGGCCTGCTCTTCTGGACATTTTTGTCCTTTAATTTTTTATGAACATGAACAACTTGATTGGTTTTATTATCTTTCAGTGTTGTGGCATAAAAGATTGGCTTATGTTCCACTGATTTAGAGCATTCTCTGAACATTTAAGAGAGTTGTAGGTCGTTTAATCGTTTTTAAATGTTAGTATTTAAGCCTGCATTCTGCATTTCCACAGAAACCAACGTTGTAGACAAAACGGTAAGATAGCAAAAAGAAAATATTTTGTGGAGCTTTGAAAGTTGCTTTGATACTTACTGTGGCAGTTGGGCTTACTTTTAAATTGACTTCTAAATGACTGTAACTTGAACTCTAGAAAAACATAAATGAAACTACTTGTTGAGCAGGTATTTAAATTTTCATTAGATTCATACAGAATCACAGAATGGTTGAGGTTGGAAGGGGTCTCTAGACATCATTTAATCCAACCCCCCTGTTCAAGCAGGGACACTGTAGTTCTGAACTATTTTCCCATATTGTTTACCTGTTTCTGTAGAGATAAGATATTCATTTTACTCAGTTGGCTTTTTGCTTGCTTTTTTTGTGCTTGAAAATCTTGAAAATTTGTGCTTGAAAATCTTATGCTTTTAACTTAGCTATTTTCTATTACTGTTACATGCTTACTAAAGACTTGCAGAGAAAACCATAATGTAAATGATGCAAAAGAAGGGTAACTTCCGCAGCTTTTCAAGTCTGTTCAGTTCTAGATTTTCTCTTTCTTTAAATTTACAGATTTCCTCAGATCCATGTTTAATTTATAGATGAATAAGAAAAAATATTTTATATTGTCCATGTTATTTGTTGAGCATTAAAAAATTGGCCTTCAAATACCTCTAGCAGCTGACAAACAACTGTGATGCTGTATGGGGAGGAGGAAAAAAAGAGATATAACTGTATCTAGTTGCTCATATTTGCTCTGAACTTGATGTTGAACACAAATTGTCTTTAAACTAAAAAGCTCTTTCCTGCAAAACCATTACTTCCAGCTGCCCTTTCCAGGATTACAGCTGTGAAGTGTTGCGTACCTGGCTTCACCTCGGAAGTTTCTTCCACGTTCCCATGTGGCTGCAGTGATCTCCCAAAGGAGGACTCGGGTTTGTGTGAGACACTTTACATGAAATAACAACAAAATTAGTCGCCTGCTTTGCAGAACACCAGCTTATGCTCAGGTCCTGTCTGGGGTAAATGTTATCCTGCAAAAAGGGCCCATCAGTTCCCATGGAGCCACCGCGGTTGGTGACACAGCAGTTGATGACACATTGGGTGATGTTTAATTGCATGGAGGATAATTACAGGTTTAGATCCACGAATGAAGGCCTAACTTCTAAACTCAAGAATAACATTAGATGTTTTAGAATGCAAGGAATGAGCTACACATGGAGAGTTATCTTAGGGATGTGGAAGGATAGAGGTGAGCAATACAGTCAGTTTTCTCCACACCATGAAAAACATAATTCCTTTCATAATTCCTTTCAGCATATCTACTTTTATTTGCAACTTCTTAGTGTTTGCTGTGCAGGCTTGAGTGACAGTGAACAGTATGTACTTTCTGAAGATAAGAAAGATAAGAATTGTTTTAAATGTTTGTGATGAGGACAGCATGCACTCAACAAGCACAAATCATTCAGACACCTCTTTAAAACTGAGATGTTGAAGTGACTTGAAATTGGACCAAAATGGTGTTCTAAAAATACACAGAAACCTTTTTTCTAAAGCCAGCTTTTATAGTTTATATTTCTATTGTACATCAAGCAGCTGTTGATGGCAAGACTCTAAGCAACTTGTCCAAAATTTGAGTTTAATGGTGTTTTGGAGTGAACTGTTCCCAGTCTTTGTTCATCTTAAGCATCTTCCCTGAAAAGGCAGAAATAGCTGCACTTGTAGTCTCTGCATTTCACAGAATCAAATAATCACAGAATGCTTGAGGTTGGAAGGGACTTCTAGAGATCATCTAGTCCAGCCTCTGTTCTAGGAGGGACACCCAGCGCACGGGGCACAGGGCGGCATCCAGGTGGGTTTTGGAGACCTCCAGACTCCACAGCCTCCCAGGGCAGCCTATGCCAGGGCTCTGTCACCCTCACAGGGAAGAAGTTCTTCCTCACATGGAGATGGAACTGCCTGGGTTTCAACTTACACCCTTTGCCCCTTGTCTTATCACTGGCCAATAGCTTTTGCTCTTGGTGGTGTGGCATATTTTGAAAATCTCGAGTTTATAAACTCTGCCAGGATGGTGCAAATAGGCAAGGACATCTGAATTTTGGTTATCACAAAAATGTAGTGCACACATTACATAACAAAGATGTCGATTTTGGTTTTAATAGGACCCGTTGCTGGAAGAATCCTGTTGGTCAGGAATTTCAAAGCAAATGCAATTGCAATTAACCTTTGACAGAAGCTTAATAGTGTTTCATCTGCTGCATAAGAAATCCAAGTATATTTCATGTTTATCTTTATGTCTTGAATATCTCACAGAATCACAGAATCTATAAGGTTGGAAGGGACCTCTAGAGATCATCTGGTCCAACCTTCCCGCTCCGGCGGGC
>JAUBOD010000302.1:4314399-4326171 GCA_032353885.1 Nothura maculosa
CCCCCTTCATGTATTTGTACATGTTAATAAGGTCCCCTCTTAGTCTCCTCTTCTCTCACTTAAATGTTTGAATGTAAAGGCTGAGCATAAGGTTACAGAAGATCTGATGTAGGTTGATCAAGAACTTCAGCATTGCTTCTTTCCTCTCTTGTGCAGTGGCTTTTGGCAGAACTTTGTGGAACTAAAGCTCACTGAAAAATATCTGAATTACTTAAAATTATGTATAGCTAATAGATCAGTGTTTAAAAAAAATGTTCTGGGAATTTTGACCATAGCCATTTTATACAAATCAGAGTATTAATATGTAGTTTGTAGAGATAAAGTAGGGGAAGCGGGGGTGAATTGCTTGTCTTTTGGAGGTTAAATGAGAGAAAAGACTCTTGTGATTGTGAGGAATCATGATTTCACCATCAGTGGCTTTGCCTTTTTATTTTGTGTGTGAAGAGGAGTTAAATGGATGATTTAACAAGTCTGTGTTATCTCTAAATACCATTACACTTTACTACTGGTCACGGTTCAAAGTCTTACTGTGTTACGGTGGCCTAAACAGTGCTGTTTTGTTCGCTGTAACTGCAGACTTGAACTGCAGACTAACAGAGACCTGTATAGTAAATGATAATTGGTTGTTGCTTTTCATTTCTAAAGATAAATTTGGTTTAATGCATGCCAGTTATGTACCTCAGAGAAGAACAACCTACTTGTGCTTCCTCTTAGATGCCAGCTTATGCATTTCCAAGGGCTGTAGCTGTATGTTAAAAGCCAGAGGGATTTTAGTAGAGCTGGGGGATCCCAATCCAGAGGGCTGTAACCCCACAGGTTGTTCCTTGCTACCTGGTGTAGTTAAGTATTGAGTAAAGATGTCAGTTTGACTGACGCTTTTAAGTCCTTATCTGATGTCCTGTGTTCTCGTGGTCCAATTTTCTGCTGCATCTTAAGCAAGTTTCAGTTGTTTATTTGTGTTTCTCCCCCTTTTGGGGTGATAATTCAAAGCCAGGGGTATCCAAATGAATTTGCTGCTCCCCACTCTCCCCATACAAAACTACAGCACAACCTGTCATGAAATTTCTTTATTTCTTCTATAACTTGCCTTCAGGATAGGAATACTGTAATGCACCCTTTGCAAGACTGCAAGCTATCAGATATTTGCTTGTTTAACCCTCGGAGGGTCAGGGTGGAGAATATATCAGTGAAGATGATGTTCATTACTCCAGAATTTGTGCAGCTTTGGGCAGGAGCTTCTCTGTGAGGGCATTTTTTCCCCTTGTGGAAAAAAGCTTTTCTTGTGGAGCAGAGATACCAATATGTTAAAACCAGGGTATGGTGCAGAAGGTCTGCACATCCCTATTTAAGTCCCTCCTACTTATCAGGGGGGGAAAGCACTGCTCCACCAGGCTGTGGAATACTCTCTCCTTCCCTCCCATTTGGAGATGAACTTCCATGTTTATCCCTAGCATGGTCCTGAAATTATTTTCCTGTCGGGATGCATGGCATTTGTTGCAAGCCAAATCTTTTGAAACATTTCCACAGAGGAACACCTTGCAGCCAAGCTGTGTTGAGTGATGACTAAGTGCCCGTGAGCTATTTATTGTGCAGAAGGAACTGTTTGGTACTTGTTGTGACAGCTCTTGCTAGCAAAAACCACCCACGGGTCTGTGCTCCAGGAATTTCCTCTAAATGAGTACAAGCATACTAATAGTGCTCTATTTAATGTGTACAGGAGAAGCCATGGGTAACAGGACTACTGTGGTTTTTGAAGTAGCAGTTCAGTGGGAGGAACTTTCTGAGACATCTGATTATCGATTAGAAAAACACGTGAACATGTATCTTAAATCACAGAATCACAGCATGGCTGAGGTGGGAAGGGACCTCTAGAGATCATCCAGTCCAACCTGCTGCTCCAGCCGGGACACCCAGAGCATGGGGCACAGGGTCTCCAGAGAAGGGGAGTCCACAGCCTCTCTGGGCAGCCTGTGCCAGGGCTCTGGCACCCTCACAATAAGGAAGCTCTTCCTCATGTGGAGTTTAAACTTCCTGTTTCAATTTGTACCCATTACTCCTTGTCCTATTACTGGCCACCACTGAGAAGGGTTTGGCCTCATTCTCTTTACATTCTCCCCTTAGAGACTTCCCTTCTCACTCTTCTGTTCTCCAGGCTAAGCTGGCCCTAGTTCGCTTAGTCTTTCCCCAAAAGAGAGAAACCAGAGTCCCTTAATGATTATTGTCACTCTATGCTGGAACTTCCCTAGAAGTTCTCCATCCCTCTTGTGCTGGAGAGCCCAGAACTGCATCCAGTGCTCCAGGTGTGGCCTCACCAGAGCTGAGGAGAGGGGCAGGATCCCCTCCCTTGACCTGTTGGCAACATCCTCCTGATGTCAGTTCTGCAGTGCAGTACAAATATAGTCAAGCTTGAGTAGCTGGGAGATGGTGGTAGGTAGACACCTAACCCTGGTTGGGTAGACACCTAACCAAGAGAGGAAGAAGCTCCATTTGAGCTACCCTTCCACTTTTCAGCACAAGCTCCTTGTGGAGCTCCATGGAGCCGTGCCCAGACCATTCCCAGTTCTTGGGCTACCTCCTGACCCAGATACCTTTACTCTGTATGAGCTGAGAAGATAAATCCTCGTTGGGGCTGTGTGTCAGCTGTGTGTTGTGTTAGCAAATGACACAGTTGGAGGTGAGTTTGGTTTTCCTGGGGATTCCATGGGCTCCTATGTGGGATGGCTGTGGGAAGAAGTGGAAAGGAAGTGCTCAGGGAGCAAAGCTCGTGGCCTGCGGGTATGTCCACTGCCCCGGCAAGGTCTGCTGGCAGAGTGTCTGTTTCTTGTCCTAGTTCTGATGCCTGTCGGCTCTAGACTTCATATCGCAGAATTAGTCATACTGTTTGGGAACACTAATAGTTTATAATTGTTTGGAATCAGTCAAAAGAATACAGAAACAGTTTTGGGTTTTTTTTAAACTCTTTCTTTGCCATACACAGTTTAGCTTGCAGTCTGCTCCAGCCTGGCTGGTATCCCCGAGAACTTAATGGAGTTATGGAAAGAACAGTGTGTTCACTCTTTAAAAATTCAACCTTGCTTCATTCACTTTATGCATCCTAAAGACAAAACCCACCAGTTTCTCTGATGTAACTGAGGGAAGACTGCCTCGAAGATTGGTTAGCGCCCGATAGCGGAGCAATCATTTTTGTGGAGAGGGAAGTGCAGAACTAAAGAGTCAAGGTCAGAGTGAGGCCGATAAACGCAGTGGTTACGGAGCGGCCGTGTCGTTCATGAAGCTGCCCCTTGGCAGCCTCCCTGCGAGAGCCCAGGCTGCTGGGAGCCCCCGCTTTGGCGTCCGTGTTTGTGAGCAGAGCTCGGTGCCGTGGCGGCCTCGCTGCGCTCGAAGCAGGTCACCGAGCACCGCGTCCCCCTCGCCCTGGCTGCGGCCGCTTCCCGGAGCGCCGCGTCCCCTCGTCCGTGACCTGCCGCTTCCTGCCGCCACCGGCACCTGCGGCTGCAGAGGGGATGGTGCTGCCCCCCACGCCTCCGTCAGCCTGGAGAAGAACTGAACGGGCACAGAATTATGGCCACATCTTCCTATTCTTTCTGGAGGGAAGATATGCAGAAGGGAACCAACACACACACGCATATATATTTAACATGTATATAATAGAATATTCCTTTATAAGAATGTAACACATATAAGAGAAAAGCAATTATATATGTAACATATGTATGAGAACAGCATTTTGTATATTCTCTGCCTCTTTCTGAGAACCATGCAAGAAGTTATCTTTACATCAGGAATCTCTACTGGATTACACCAAATTAGCATCCTCAAAGATACGTGAACACAGCAGAAGTTGGTCTGTATAGTAGCTGTATAGTAGCCATAAACCTCTTTTTAGAAGGTAATTTGTAATGCTCTCTCCTTAAAAAATGAAATTCATCTTAATTTTCACAAACTGATAGATAATAGAACTAGGGGTACAAAGAAAGAAATTCTAATTAGATTGGGAAAAAAGTATTTTATTTCTGTTAATAAGGAGCCTCTATCAAGTCTGTGATATAGAGAGAAGAAAAGGAGACCCTGTTTTACTTCAAAAAAAGGGGAATGGAAACAATAATTTGGTTCAAAAAGCACAGTATGAGCAAAACTCTATTTTAAAAGTTTCTGCTCTTTCAGTGCATAGTAAGGCTGACTCTATCTCCACAATTTGTCTGGATTTTAAATCGGATCAGTGTAATTAGTTAACTTTACTTATTAGCTTGAGCTGACTCAAGTTGTACAATGGCTGAATTGGTTACTATTATATTTGTTTAACTGCTGTAAAGTAAGTTTCTGACAATGGGTCCCTACACTTAAATAGCACTGTAGAGCCCTGGTGCCCTATCAATCACTCGGGCCTTTCCCTCCTGCTGGCCCTTCTGATAGACAGTTCTGCTGATGTGGATACCCTGGAAGAAGAGATCAGGAAGAAGGGATGATGGATAAAGCCCATCTCCTGTCTTGAGAGGAAATCGGAAAAATCCTTTCTTGGGCTATCAACAAGCTGCTTTGTCAAGGTGTCAGAAGATTAATTATGCTCGTGTGGGAGGCGAGGGCTACTTCCCCCCCTCATTGCAGTGCAATAGGAGGGCATTCTTGTGAGCTGCTGCAGCATTTGCAAAGAAGGAGGCTTAAGAGCTTCTGGCCCCATCACATCCCTGTGTTGTGAGTGCTCCTACAGCCCCCAGGCCGAGCCCTTTGATTCCGGTGAGCTTGGGCCAGTAACTCATTAATCCAAGTGCTTGTTTCAAGTGCAGTAGGGGTCTGATCCCGCAAAGCATCTGGTGCCAACCAGCCCTGTTGAAGTTGCTCTGCAGTGTGGGTTTATTTCTTTTATTTAAGGGTATCTAAGGATCAAGCTTTGAATGGGCAGAGAGGCAGGAAAGCTTCCCCTAGCATAGCCATGAATGTGCAAGTGTACAGCGACACACTAATTTCTGAGGTATGCAATTCTTCAGGAGGAGGAAAACACTGCAGTAGATGTTGAGACTTGTTATTGGGGCTAAGCAAGTTCTGTTAAGGGTTTTTTAATGCGTTGTCGTCTTGTATGTTTTGAAACAACTACATGTGAAGTACCTTAACTTACATCTTGCGTTCTTCGTTTGATCATTAATGAGTGGCTTGAACTCTGAGGAGTAAGGTAAAGCTTAAAAAATAATAAGGGACTAGAAGGGAAAAAAAGAAAAAACTCTTAAAATGTAATTATTTTTGGAGCTTTTAAGATACTTGCTTCAATTTTGCACCTATTATGCCACTCTGGCTTCAGCATGACTCTATAAGTTGGTCCTCTGACCAGATGAAAGAGAGCATATTAGTAATCATTTGGTTTGGTATTTCTTTGTTCTTATTTTACTTCTTGGTGATGTGAAGTCTTGAATAGAGGGAAATTAGAGACTTAAAGGCATATCACTTTCTTAGTTTAATTTCTTTGGAATAGATTTTTAATTTTTGCAGTGCTAAACTACACTTAAGTTTGGGGTTTTTTGAGGAGAAGGGAAGAGGGGAATGCTTCTGTGTAGCTTTCCTTTAAATTCATATCACATTAAGATGTGTTGCATTCTAATATACTGGAGTTGAAATTGTAACAAAACCAAATGTCTTAAACATGGCTGTGGCTGACCTTGAAATGCTGCTGATAAAAGCTAATGCTGTTAAATTGCATGCCAAATTAACCCTCATTTCCAAATGCTTTGTGTGTGCATTTCCTGTAGGATGGGCTTTGATCCTGCAAAGCCTCACATTTTACAATTCGTTACTTTTTTTAATGAAGCAAAATCAATGAGTGGGTTGCAAGGTCTGATTTCAGCAGTAGTGATATGACAACGTTTTCTTTTGTTTGCATCTGCTGCTACTCTTTTTCTACTGGACTGACTGCCTCACACTGCACAGTGTTTTGGCATAGATGAAACACTTATTTTCATGTAGTTACTTTACTTTTACAAATGTGAACCTCGAGGAAGATGGCAAGTTCATGCAAGAAGGGCACAGGAAACCAGGTAACAACTAGGCTGAGGAATAACTTTCTGAAGCAGTATGGGCCTTGTTTTGGGGGGTTGTTTGGTTTATTTATTTATTTTAGTCAAGTGAGGCAAGCTTTAGCCAAGATTGTTTTTAGTCTACATCCAGGAAAAAAAAAAATAATACTGTTTGCCTCTCAGATAATTTTCCCTTGGGCCGTCCTGCCCGTGACTTGTAGCAGCGCTCCGCGTGGGAGCGTGGTCGGTGCTCCGGCTTGGCTTCCAGATGCAGAGGTTGGATTGCAGGAGCCCGTGTGGCTGCAGTCTGAGCCTTTTGCCTCTTGTGGGAAGCAAGACCTGGCCTTTGTGCGGAGGTTAATTAGGAGCCTGGCCAGGCTGGCGGGCTCGTGCGAGGAGGTCGGGATTTGAGGTCCTGCTGAAATGAGTCAACTGGTGCGAGTGGAAAGCGCCCACGTGAGGATCCTGCCCTCTGTTTGGCTCTGCCTGCTGAGCACCTCAAGTGTTTTCATTTCAAGTTGGAAGTGTATCTCTTTATCCTCTGACAAATGAACCCCTGTCTGCATAAATTCATTTGAAGAGGACATTATCTTCCTGTGTGAACTCTGGTGGGAAGTACTTACGGGCCATAAAGTGAATCATCTGTCTCGCTGTGCTCGAGCCGAGGCCTTGGCCTGTCTCCCTGGCAGCTCCTCAGGGCTGCTCCTTAGTGACCAGCCTCAGGTGTGATGGAAACGGAGCTCCCAGTTCCCACCTCCTGCCTGTTCCCGTCCGCTCGTGACACCCCGCGCTCCTGCCGGTCACTGGGGATGCTGTGTGGGCCTCTGTAGGTGCAGGCTCTTCTCTGCCTAATGGTTTTGCCCTTTCATCCTGATGGGGAAAACCCAGTGCCAGCCTTTCTCCTCTGCTCCGCGCCGCTTCCAGATCCCCTTGGCTGATGTGGGCGGCCATAACCTAGCGCCGCTCGCGTCCGTGATCACGTCGTGAAAATGGTGCTCTGAGCCCGTTGCCTCCATGGGGTCGCCTTTTCTCTGCGCATTCCTCTGCTAGCATGTTCTTGTCTTTACAGCATCAACCCTAAGCTCTTTATCTGCCCTCTCAAGGCCCTCGGATCCCCGAGGGTTTTTTCTCTCTGTTATCAACCCCTCGTGGAGACACCGGCCTCAGGGCCCGCTCCTGCAGTGGCGCTGGCCTTGATGGAGGGCCCAGCCGGCGGCCCCTTGTGCGTCGCCTTCGGGCCCGACGGCTGCCCCCATTCCGTCTGACCTGTCTGCTTCATTCCAGCCTCTGACCATGCTGGGAGGGTGGGAGAGGAATTGCGGCTTGGGGTTTTCCCGTGGCTTTGCTTTCTCTGCCTTGTTTCTCTGCTGTGTGCCGGCGAGTCCCTGAAGAAGCCCCCGCTGTGTGTTTCCAACACTGGAGTTAATATTAGCTGGGCAGACAGGGCCCTGAGGCACAGCCGTGCCTCTGGATGAGCCCGCACCACTTTGAGCCTCCTCCAAAGGACTCTGTTTTCCCCTCCAGGAAAATCCAGAGGCAGGGATTTGAGTTTATGCCTAATCACGGGGATTTACAGTAGTGTGAGTCAGGGGAATAGAGGGGAGGCCCCCTCTGGAGCAGCAGCAGCAGATGCTGCTTTTAGGGGAATGAGGCGCTCTCGGGAATCCTGAGGCTGGTCGGAAGGCCTGGCTGGAGGTCTAGGCCAACGCCTGCTCCACTAGCGCCAGCACTTGTGTTAAAGGAGTAGGAAAAAAGGGTGGTGGGATGTAACCCAAGATTTGGGTTTTTTTGTAACTGGGGGAACCTTAGGAAAATGTGAGTAACAAGGGAAAAGCTGCTGGTTTTGTTGTTCCTATTCCCCAGCAGCGTTTCTCCGAGAATTTTAGAGAAAATGAGTTCTGCTGAAGTGACCTGTTTTTCACCTCTTCCTTGCTCTCAAAAAGCCTGTGTTCCCTGAGTCATCCGCACAAACACTTACCAAAATAATGAAAAACCGCAGTGCACATGCTCCAAAGGATAGTCAAGCATCCCTAAAAAAGAAAATCCTTATCACTGCCATTATTTTGGAGAGCAATAATTCCTAAGCAAAATGGATTTTTTTCCCCTTGTTTTAATAACTTTTAAATGCTCTTGATCTATTCAGGAGAAAAATGTAATAACTCCTAAAGGCAAACGAGAATTGTTTTTGAGGCTAGGAATGTCTCTGCTATTCTTCTACATACTTTTTATTGTGATTAAGGATTTTATTGGAACTTAAAAAAATATTTGGAAAGAAATAAATTATCTGATTTCACTAAGTTCTGTTTCTGTTAAAGCACAAGGGAATTGAAGAAGCTCTTTTTTCTTTTAAAATTGGTTTCCAATAGAGAAAATGAAAGCCTCAAAGAAGGTGTTTTGGAAAGAAAGAGAAATGAACTTGAGAAAAATTAACAGTAGGATTTTTTTTTCTTTTAATCTAATGCAACGAAGGTATTTTTCTTGCAGTTGTTCACCTAGTTGCTTCAAAGTTATCACAGAATATATATTTTTTAATCTTTGGGCTTCTTCATCCAATCTTCTTGGAGAAGGAGTAATTTCCAGCATTTGCCAGGTACGTGACGTGAGATCACTGAATCACCTTGCTTCTTTCTTGAGATTATGTAGAACCAATCTCATGTATTTCTTAGGTTTTGGGCAAAGTGAGAAGTATCTTCCTGCCATGGTAGATGAGCAGATGCTGAGCAGCACCTTGCAGTAAAACCATCGCTTCGGTGCCGTCCCCACCACATCCCTTGGATTTATCAGGGAGGAATCCCGGAGCGCCGCTGTTTTCTGTGCAAACATTGCGAGAATGCCGGCACCAGCAAGGTTGCGCTGACCTAACGTGCTGGCCTGTTCCGTGCCGCTGAGTGACATGTTTCAAAGGTTAAGCTAACCGTGGGTGCAGCGCAATCAGCGGTGCCCTGGACCCTCTCCAGATCCCGCCGGCGCGGCGCAGCAGCCGGAGCGCCGGCTTTGGGCGAGCGGGAGGCAGAGGTCATTACCTGCCCGCGTCCCAGCACGGCGCGCGGCTGCCCTCCCCGCTGCCTCCTGCACGTGTTTGTTGAAATCTTATCTGGAATCGGGGTTTTGCTGCCCCGTGCTTTCCAAAACAGCAACAAAAAAGGTAGTTTTGTTTTATGCATTGCATACGTTTCTGTGGTTTTCTCAGACTTTCTGTGGGGCCTGTTGTCTCTGCCATCCATTAGTTGGGATCTGGATAAACACTTGGGGAAGCAGAAAAGGCTGGGGAAAGGGTGGTCTCTCTTGTAGATGGCCGTCAAAAGCAGGCCAGGGCGAAGCAGCAGCATTCCCAAGGTAGGGATATACTACAGAAGCATAGGAAAAATGATCTTTGTAAAGTTTAATTAAAGTTTAATTCCCTCAGTAGTTAGGAATGGAGCTGGTAGAGTAGGAGGGTGGTTTGGCACACAGTGAGAAGCAAGGGTAGGACACGGAGGAGAAGCCATGAAGCCAAGATGGCATCTCTTGAGTGTGGATTTTCTGTTTTGTTCTGTGCTTAACCACTCATTTTTACTGACTCCATGTCTCATTTGCACCCCACTTTCAGCCCTTGCATTCAGATTTGCAGTGGGAATCTTTGCCTAACATCAGATAAAAGGGCGTTTTGGAAGGCATCAGAAGCAGTTAGCGCAGGGAGGTGGAGACCGCTCATGGTCACGTTGAGGTTTTCAAGGCTGGCGGGCAGTGAAGCCGGCAATTTTCCTCTGTATTTATCCCTGACACAAGCTGATCTCAGAAACTGCCTGTACAGTACTGTGTGGGTACCCACAGTACTATGTGGGTTATCAAAAATTGTCTTCCTTTAAAATTAATTGGAAAGTACTTACCCAAGTATGCTGTTTAATCTAGAGTTTGGTGCATGGGTATGACCTTGAAAGCCGAGAGGTCCAGCAGCAATGGAGAGTTTTCCAAGGAAAGAGGAAGGCGGATGGCAGGGCAAGTCAGATTCAATACTCTCTGTTATTTTAATGTACATCTTTATTTAGCAGTTCTTGGAATTATAAGTAAGAAACCTTCTGTTTTCCCTGATCTGCCAGTGTTGTTTTGTCAGCTGGTACATTTTGCAGCGTTTCCTGAAGAAGCCCTGACAGGAGCAGAGGGCTCTTCTGGTTTACAGGAACACAGGCTCTGTCCTGAGGAATTCACTGTAAATTGGTCATGGTGTAAGAAGAAGAAAATGCCATAATTCTCGCCAGTCCACCTTCACCAGGCTCTTTTGGGAACAGAATCAGAGTGTAAAGTATCGGAGGCTCAATCTGTTACTCCTTACTGTACTTGAAGAACAGACCGATCTTTTTCTGAGTTTTTATAAGATCTCTTCTCTGTTTCAGTGTATGAGAGAGCGAATTCCTTTCTCTATTATCTATCATCTCATAAATTATTTTCAAAAAGATAAAGAAATTCTTATTTGAGATTACTTGAAATTTTTATCTTGATTTTTTTTCCATTTCTGACACATTTTCTGTCTCTCTCTTTCTTCCTCCATGCCAGAACATGAGAAATGTGGAAGAAATGAGTAAAAATTCTAGCAGCTGTGTTGTCCTTGTAGAAATTTTAGCATTTTCTTTCTTTTCTGTATTTTTCACCTAGACCTTTGACTGTGCTACTTTTTTTTTTTAGTTGTCCCAAGTACCTTCTCCACTTGCCTGCAAGTAAAATGCTCCATATCCACTTTCAGGAATGCTTGGGAGCCTTTAGCACGCCAAGCCGTGTCTGGATCAGGCGTTACTTCATATTAGGGATAGTTGCTATTGGGATGGTAAATATTTCCATGTCCTCTATATGAGACCCAAAGTTTTGGCCAAGCTTATTGCTCTGGGGAACCCCACAGGCTCTGTGCACGTCTTTCATTGCAATGATATTTTCACCAGTATCCGTTTGGATGTGAAAGAGGAGGTAGGTCCAAACTGCAGCCACTGTGGATGTGGGACAGCACAGAGAGTGAAGATGCCCGGACATGTTCATACTTATCCCACCACTCCATAAAGGGCCCATCAATTTCCCAGTGTATGTGGGGGCTTCATTCCAGAGACCGTCTGCCTGCACTGCTGAGTGACCTTGGTAATAAAATATCAGTTCTCCCCAGCCACCCAGGACAGGCTTCATGATGGCTCTAGCTGAGGAGAGAATTGAGAGTCGGGTGCTTTGCCCCTATGTAAAAATATCTAAAATTCCTCTAAGAGATAAAGGCTTTAAACACTAGCATTGTTAGGAAGGTCTGGTAATACACTGCAGCTCTGCACCAGCAGTGGTAGTTAAGCAGCAAGTCCTGACAGGGTTTCTGTTTTGCTGGAATATTTCAGTGATGAGGAAACCCAGAGCGATGTAACAAGCAAATCTTGAAATAACCTTGTTTAGAAAAGCCATTTTAACTGAAATATGAGGTCTGCTTGGATTAAATATCTGATTTTTTAAAAAAAATATTTGGAATTGATCACTTTGCCTTTTTGTTCAGAGTGCTTTGAAACTTAGTTTGAATGATTCTTAAAAAAAAAAAAAGGCAGTAGCAGTTTTCTGTCCACAAGCACCATCCAAAGTCAGTGCTGTTTCTCCCCATGGTGTGAGGGCGACCTGCAGGTCCCTGGATCGCATTATATGGTCACTAGCAACCCCCTTCTTTGCTTTGAGACGGGCTGATGGCAGCAAGTTCCAACACGGGGACTCAGCAGAAAGTGTTTTTCTGAATGATTATACCTTGCAGCTCTGAGTTGCAATAACGTTGTCTTCG
>JAUBOD010000302.1:4332382-4342663 GCA_032353885.1 Nothura maculosa
TGGGCGTGTTTGGAGTCAGGCGTTTTGGCTTTAGTCTTAAGTGTGGGCCACAGGTCTTTGTTCCATATAAAGGAATGTGGGGTTTGGAGTGAGAGATTTTCCATTTCTTTAAAAAAAAAGAAATATTTTAAGTGGCATGTATTAAAATGTCAAAACACTGTGAATCTGTTATTTCTAAATCACAGATCTGTCAAGCACCTGTGACATTAAACCAGTCTTGCTGCAGTTACACTATTTATTCACCAAGGATCTGTGTCTGTGTTATAATTATGGATCCTTCTAAAAATTAACCAAGCAATTGGTCTGTAGGGCCCCTTGGTTTTAATGAAGCAAGGGCTGTGTTTTGGCTAAGGGCTTATATAACTGAAGGCTCTGAAGTGCCTGCTTTTTCTATAAAATTCCATAGGGTTTTTGAGGGTTTCTGTCTGTGCCCCTTGACTTTATTCTAGGTAAATTCCACAAAATCCTTCTGCAGGGCCTTGAGGACAAGGCAGGGGGAGGGAGCCAAGCAAAACCACCCTCATTTTACACCCCCAACTAAGCGTCGAGAGAAAGGCCGCTCTCCTTGCCCTTTGATTGTGGCAGGTCCCTTTTCCCGGCGCTTGTTTTCCTTTTGCCCCTTGGGAGAGGTTTATGGCGGGCCCGCGAGGCCAGCCCCGCGCTGCCGTTGGAGCCGGTTTCGCGCCGCGCTCGCTCGCGGCGGCGACGCTCCCTTTTGTTGGCGGCCCTTCCCGAGAGCATCTGTCACTCGAGGCCTCGGGAGATGGATGGGTCTCCAGTGAACTGCTGGGGGAAGCAAATGGTGAAAATAAGAAAGGACAAGGGGGCTGGGGGCTTCAGAAGGGCCAGACGACAAGGAAACACTGTTAGAAATCAAAAGTATGCCGGGCAAGAGGCGAGATGGATGATGTGTTATCGTGTCCCCCGCCTAGGAAACCAGCCCTGGCGGCTTTTGTTTCCTGAGGTGCTCTGGGCCTCGGTGGAGGGGCTGTGGGTTTGTGTCGTGTTTCCTTTGCAGGCAGGAGAGGAGCAGGAGGATCTGAAAAGGGCAGGGGCTTCGTCCTCCTGCTGTGCTGGGGTGTGAGGCTCAGGCAAACTAGTGCCGCTCATCAGCAGCAAAAGAGTTGCTGGCATTTTGTGTTTCTTGATTATTGTCAAGAATTTTTGACAATTACTGAGAATCTTTCAGTACTGGGTGGATTTGTAACAGAGCAGAATCAAAACAGAGCCTATTGGTAGCTTTGCTATTGGAAATTCAGTGAGCTCTTAAAATTACTAGGAGTTTGTATTTTAAAGAGTGCTTAAGGGTTTTAAAATATGGAAGATGCAGGGCAATACCTCTATATCTCTCTGAATTACTTGGACTAATTGAACTAGATGCTTTAATCAGGAGGGAGGAAGAGGATTTAAAAATAATAATAATAATTATTATTATTATTGTTATTATTTAAACTCCCACAACCTGAAACACCCAAGCTGCAAACAGTCAACCCTGCGCTCCCAAACCCGGAGCCAAGGTCTGTGTTTGCAAAGGCAGCCGGAGAGGAACAAAAGACAAGCCCAGGATGTGTCAAGGTTTGGGAAGGGTCCAGGAGGATCTTGGCTTGAAAAATTATTTTGTCACACTGTTGGCATTGGCCCATAAGGGGAAGCAGCGGTTGAAAGGCGAAGAAATTAAGATGATTAGAAGCTTTAAAGCTTCACAAATGGTAGAGTATCTCTCTCCTCAATGGATGTAAATAATAGATGAAAGACCAAGAGTGACAACAAAGGATCAGGGCGTTTAAGAGAATGTGTGCAGTCTGAATAGGGGTCCGTGGCCTAGGGCCAAAGGTCTTAGCTTCGAGTGTAATTAGAAGAAAATACAAAAATGTCATTACTAGCAGGTGAAATGTTCAGCACGTGTCCGAAAAATAGCAATTTCGAGCCAGGAGCTGCAGGAATGGGATTACTGGTGCCCTGGAATGGTTCGGGTCTGCGCGGGGCCGTACAGTGCGGCGGGCGCCGCGCGTGGACCTGGCTGCCCAGCTGGGCCGGATCTGCGGCCCGCAGCCCGGGAAAACGGCCCTGGGCCCGGGAATGGAGCTGGCCACGGCGCTTTGCTCATAGCACAAAAATGCTACATCCAAACCTTTTCCTCCTCCTAAGTGGTAAGGGTTGTAACTACTCGCTTACATTGATTGTATTTAAAGATAGAGGAGGAAGAGACTTAAAACTGCATTGCTTTTCATTTTAAGATCTGCCTTGTGAATGCGCTCATGTCCTTCTGCAATAGATATGTCCTGTTTTCGACAGGAGGACCAAAACTGGGAGGCAATCCTAAGCCTAAAAGCCCATTGGCAATCAATAGGGAGAATTCTTTCAAATCTTTTGGCAAAATATTGTCCATTCCTTTTAGGGAAGTGACCCAGCTTGTGCGCCCAAGCAAGTCCTGTCAAAGTTCACTCAGTGATAAGCTAAAACCTTTCCTGATCCTAATGACTGTTTTGTCCAGCCCAAATATTTCCAGAGCTGCAGCTTTGCTGCTCTGCCTGCTGTTTGCTGCAGTGTTGTCATTCTCCCAGGCATTTCAATTATATTCCCTTTTACGAGCTGTAGTTTCTATTAGAAGCATCTTTGCTGCCATACCTTTATGGCGTGTCAGATGGGAGAGCAAATGGCAAATTCTGACTTCATTTTGAACACCAATCTCTACTTTAAAGCACTTACCTACTCCTCCATTTTTTTTCTTTTCTTTTTTCTTTTCTTTTTTCTTTTTTTTCCTTTTTTGTCTTTTTAATCCAGATATAAAATAATTATTTCTGTGTTATCATTAAGTTTTTTAGTTTTGATGCTTCTGTGCTAGCTAACTTTCTCATATTGACATGGTAAATCCCTAATACATCATTCAACTGCTTTCCTACCAAAAACTTTCTGATACCAACAAGCTCCTACTTTTCTTCTGGTAATGCAGGGAAAATTCAAGGCAGCCTGAACTAAGGGTTGTAAACTTTTTTTTTTTTTAATGTGGTCATCTTTCACAGAGAAATGAAGATACCTCAGGAACCTTCAATGTGGGCACTGGAGCGACCTGTGAACTCGCTCGCCGTGGTGCCCTGCACGGGTTCAGGTTCTGCCCTGGATCATGATGTGGCAGGCAGGTTTTGCTGGCGTTGGAGCCATGCACTACTCTGAGTCCTGCTAATGTCCTTCCCCTTCCTTATTTTTCAGGAGTTTGGGAGTTTTAAGCAACTCAGCAGCAAGACTGATCACCTCTGAGCTGCATCCCTTAATCATGACTGCATTTCAGACGGGCTGAAAGGAATCAGAGAAGGTACCGTGCTTACCCTTCCTCACACAGAACACATTTCTGTGTTCAATGTGTTGAAGCAGTCTGTTTCTGTTCAGCATGTGTGTTTTTGTTCCCAACAGCTGCATTTTACGAACATTGTGCACTGTAAATAACTTTTATTTGGCTTTGCTTACCTACCCCTTCCACGTTCTCCAAAAATCTGGAGATGTACATCGTATAATGCCAAGAAGGCCACAGCACAGGGCCCATCTGCACCCTCATGGTTGCCTTGCATGCCCCATGAGGGTCAGCATCCTTGCTTAAGGGCACTTGGAAGCCTAAACAAATTTCTTTTGCCCCATTGCTCAGCAGCAGCACAAATACCCAAGCTACCAGTTAAATCTGCTTTATGACGGTGGGTCCGTGTGTGTTTGTTTGCACCCTCCAAGTGTGTAAAACAAACGGGAAGGCAGACGCTGGAAGGATTTGTGCTGCGGATTGAGATTCCCTGAGGGTTTTTTTCCAGCTCGGAGTGGGATAGTTGGCCCGCAGGCTCCTTTCCCGCAGCTGAGCATCGCACAACGTGCCCCAGAGGCTCAGGCGCTTCCCTGTTTTCCAGCCCGTTGTATCCCGGGGCCAGGGCGAGCTGTGCGAGGGGGTCACGGCCACGAGGGGCCCCGCACAGCCCCACGGCCACTTGTGGGGACGCAGCACGAGCCCGGCCCGGGGAGGGGACCCGCACGTTTGGTCCCCTGTCAAACGGAGGGAGGGGGGGGCGCCCGATGGCGGCGGCCGATGGTGGCGCCCTCGAGCGAGGCCCAACGGCCGCCGCGGTCAAAGGAGGGCGCAGCGAGGCGCCCCGCGGTGCGTTTGGCTGCTCGGTAAAAGGAGCACCATCCTAAAACCTGAAAGGATCCCCTTGGAAATGGCGTGTGGTGAAAAGGTTTTATGAGGCCCATGGGGGAGGCGCTGCCCCGGCGCTGGAATTCCCGCTTTTGTCTCTCCGCGAGGCTGAGCCGAGCCAAATGGCGGCCGCTCGGGAGGGGCGCTCCGGGCACGGGGCTGAGCCTGGCAGCCCCCGTGGCTGGTTTCATTTATCTGAACAAAGTTCTCAGCATTCACCTTTTGAGCCGAAACAATAAAATACTGTGTGAGCAAAATGCTCCAAAGTGTAAAAAACGCATTAAAAAAAAACATCCTTTAAGACTTCTCTGTGAAGTTTGCTAGCACGATCACTCTGTGTTTTCTGGCTACCTCACTTCAGATTATCAGGAGACACCCTTGTCTAAAACATAGCTTCTTTTAATCTGTTAATGCTTGCCCATTAATGGGTGAAAAAAGCTGGGTTTTGCTAGTGTCAAGCAGTTTTTGCTGCACTTACTGTAACACATCAATTTTTAAAGGCTTTTCGAGTAGCTAATGCCTATAATTTGTTTAGTAGTATCCTTCCTTAAAGCCATAGATTATTAACTCTTCACATTTGTCATAGATAAGGAATCAATGTCAGAGCCAAGACCTTGTAAATAAGAAAGGAATTGTAATAAAGGCTGACTTCACACGAAAGGGGGGAGGACTGTGAATGTGGTGGAAAATATTCCCTGGTTTTTGTTTTCCTTTGGAAGGGGGGGCTGCTGCGGGACGCGAGCCGGGGTCTCAGCCTCTTTGGCCCTTTGGTCAGTCCTTGTCACATTAAGAAGAAAAAGATACTTGGGAGCCAAGGGTAGGAGCATTTTCTTAGTAATTAACCTAATGTTTCACTGTGAGGTTTTGAAGGACACTGCAAAAAAGAGCGTAGAGGGAATAAACTGCGGAGTTCTCAAGGGAAAAATAAATGAGCAAAAGAGCTGATGAGTTTTATTCCTTTTTTTTTTTTAAACAAAATACCAATATTTTAATTTTTTTGGAATCTACCTTTAATAATAAGGTGGAAACTTATTATCAGCTGGGTCAAACTACCAAAACACAACTTGCCTGAAAAATGTTTCCACAGCACCCAAATTGCTGCCAAAGTGATGCATCTTAAAATGCTCCCACTCTCCCCTTCCAAACTCATCCCGAAACGGCAGCGTGGGTGTGCGTGAGGGGGACACAAGGGAGCTGACAGGGAGCTTAGATAGACATGGAAGGTCAGCCCTCAACTTTGGCTTCCCAGGCTCTTACCTCCTTCAGCTTCATTCTTTTGCAATAAGGCAGTAATAAATGAAGAAAGAATTAAGACATTTTATTTAGCGCTGTGACTGGGTTGACTTGGGTCACAGGAGCTACATGAGATGTCTTGTTTGTATCTCGTTCACAGCTTTATCCCTGTAAATATAAATCTGAGCATTACATCCTATGCATGCACCTACATATATACCGAATTAAGGGAATTTTAAAATAAGGTACAATTAGGCTACCTAGAGAAATATGTATTTATGCTAGAATAGTTACCTTTGCAACTCTATAATTTACTTATTTGAAATATGCAAAGTGGACTCATATGGATTTTAAAGGTTTATTTTTCCTAATGTATGGGACAAAAAATGTACTTAAAGAGTATTTATTGGTTCTTTTCAAGTGAATTTTAGCCCACAGTAAGAAATTTATACATATTATATATAGTTTTGGCAGCAGTCACAAAAAATTATAAAGAAAGCTATTTTCTTCATAAGAAATGCCAACATTCCCTGGAAGTTTTAGCTGCATGCCTTCAAGAGCGCAGAGAACCTGTGAATTTTCTGTATTAGTGACTCACTAAGTTATAACAGCAGCTCTGAGAGCCGAGCTTACCTCTGCTAGTGTGTTTCTTGTGAGTAAACCAAGTCCAATTTGTAACCTTCACGGAGACATTTCGCTTTGGTTATGAGGAAAAGGCAGGTTGAGAAGCATGACGACCGCCTGCAATAAGTAAGGGCTGTCATTCATAGAATCACCCCACATGCAATCCAGTACAGGCAGCGATGAGCTCTGTTACAGAACAACTAGAAGCATCAGAAATTGCTTTCCTCCCCTTTTCAAGGTTGATATGTGATTGTGAACTTTTGCATTTCTTTTCCAAGGAAAGGCGTTTCTCCATAAGATTTAGATGGCAATGTAAAACGATTCCTGCCAAGCCCCACTGGGATGCCTGAGGAAACCATGCCTAGAAATGGTAGCTCCCCCCTAGAAATGGGGGAGTGTCACCCCAACTAGTGCCTTTTAAAAAGCTCCCTGAACGTGCTGCTAGTGTGTGGTGCTGTTGACTTCCTTGTTGGTTGGGAATTTCATCTTCAGTGGAAGCCTGGAGGCTGCAGAAGGCCCTTTCTGTGACTCGCATCTTTGATCTCGAGCAGGGGCAGCTCTGGTAATTTGGGCGATTCCTGACAGGGCTCTGTTTATGTTACGGAAGAATCCGTGGCATTCTGGGGAGGGGAGAAAGTGAGGAGGCAGCTTTGACCCGGGATAAACACACGTTGCCGGAGAGGAAAAGGAAGACCCCTGCAAGGCGCTGGGAAGTTCATTTCCACTAAAACTGTATCAGAAAAAAAAAAACAAAATTCATTTTTTAATTGAAATTTCTGTTTCATAGCAATGGAGGCAAGTCACAAAAGATTGCCTCTACATCGTTAACCTTAACAGATGTCGACTTGAGTTATCTGATTTGGGCCTGTAGGAGGTTTCTGTGTTTGTTAGTGCGTGGCCTTTCTCATAGAAGCAGTTTTAAAGCATCTTCCTCTATTTCTTGTCTCTGCCTCGCTGGCTCAAAGTGACTGCAGAAAAATAACTTGTTAAATGTGCTTGTTGGTCTGAGGGCTGCGTGGGGGCTTTAGAGATGAAAAGATTTGTTCCTTTTAAAAATGTATCCAGAGGAGAGATTTTTACCAAACTTGATATTTTGTCCTTTTTGAAAAGAATGTTTTTCACTTAATTTTCAAAAAGATGCAAAGGGCTGCACTCTGAATAAACTTCGTAAACTTTCTGGGGCAACAATTTAGCCAAGATAGAAGGGTTTTTGTTTACACATTTGCTGATACATTTTTGGGCTTGATTATTTAAAAGCCTCATAAAACAAGGAGGAATATTTTAGGAGTATTTTTGAGGCTGACGTTGCTTTCAGACAAAGCTCTGAGGGGCAAACCGTTGTCTGCTGGAAGGCAGCAGTCACAGAATCACAGAATCTACAAGGTTGGAAGGGACCTCTAGAGATCATCAGGTCCAACCTTCCCGCTCCAGCGGGCACACCTAGAGCAGGTGGCACAGGGCCCTCTCGCCTCCTTTTGTGCCCGGCTGTGAGCCAGGGCTCTCTGCTTTCCTAAATCCTGTGTTATTCCTCCTCCGCTGTATTTTGCTGCTCGCCTGGAAAGGTGTGTTATGGATTTTCCTGCTCTTTTAGAGAGGGGAAGGGGCAAGGGGCAGACGCTGGCTGCGCGGGGCCCTGCGAGGCAGTGGTTCCCGTGTGCGCCACGGAGAGCGTGCGGCTCCCGAGGGGAAAGCCCCGGCTCAGGAGCCATCCCAGAGGGATGTGACGGTGCCTCTTGGGAGAGCTGCTTGGGCCCCATCTCCAAGGCCCCCGGCTTTTCCTTTGCCGAGGGGGAGAAGGAGCTGCCTGCAGCAAAGGAAATAGCAAAGCTTCAGCAGACACCTGTTATGTTTGGGAGCAGGTATTGATTCTGAACATGGGATTTTGGGTATGTATTTGGGCTCCCAAAAACATCGCAGCAGTAAAATGCTATGGGCAGGAACGGTTACTTTAATAGTCACTGGATTCAGCACTTGGATACTGTGTTTGCTTTCCCTGGCACGTGCAGCGGCTGGAAAGGCTCAGGAGCTCCCGACTGAACCGACCCACTCAGCAGCTGGGCAAGAATCTGGATTTACACTTGCAAGTCACTGTGTAAAGAAAAAATATACAGCAAAAATACACTGTAATCCTTGAGCTGGGACTAAGGGCTCTTAGTGACAAAGCCACATGGCACTGGCCGTGGCATCGTTCATGTAGGGAGAGAACATAAATCCACGTGGGAGCAGGGCTCTGCTAGGGAGACAGGAGGAGATGAGGAGAAAAATGTTCTGTGCTGATTTATCTCTGCTGCCTTCACAGTCACCACATGGACATCCAAGGGGAAGTACAGACATTTTCTAAGAAAACAGCAATGAAGTCTTCAAGGATTAGCAAAAATTCAAAAGGAAAAGCTACATATGGAGGGGAGTAACTGTTTCTTTTCCTGCTGGCATTTCTGTCAAAAGAAAAGAGAAAATGTTGTGTTGCAAACAGCAGTGTTCCTCTCCAGGGATCCTAGCAGCAAAAAAGGACCTGCTCCTGCTCCTACCCTCCCCCAAATACATTTATAAAAACCCTTATCAATATTTGCAGTGTCTTGCCTTCTAATGTCATAGCATCATTTGAAAGGGTGGATTTTTTTTTACTTGGAGTGGGTTAAATCAGCACAGGTACCCTTGGAAACCTTCTATGGCATGAAGGATTTAGGCTTCTTCTCTGCAAGATGATGCTCTGCTCTATAATCTTCTCATTCATGGCTGCATACTGCTGGCCATTGCTGCCTTTTTATTACTGGCAATTTATTTTTACTCCGCTCTTTCATAGCCTTTATGGTCAAATTTCTTATCACTTGACTTCCTGTCACTGCCCACAGATCTATATTGCTGACCTCTCCCTGAACCAGTAAGGGTGGGATACGAAAAGACAAAAAGGGATTTTTTTTCTTTATTTTTTTAAAATTACAAATACAAAACAGAAAATATTTACAACTTTTAATTGATTCCTTTGTTTCCAGGATAGGAAGGCAGAGGAACAGCTAAGGAGCGGCGTTTTTGCCAAGGCTTTTGCTGGGAAGGCTCTCTGCATGTCTAAAGTGTGACATGCAGAAATCTTGCTGAAGGATTTTCTGCTCCGGTTTGAGGATAAGAAGAATTCTGCTTGTTGACAGATTTATATAGTTGGAGTCCAAACACACAAACTTGACCTTGCAGTAACATTTCAAAATTTTGTAAATATATGTATTTTTTGCAAGCCTAAAGTTTTAAAAATGTTACTGCAAGGTCAAGTTTGTGTGCTGGTCGGATTCTGGGAGAGTTTTCTCAGAATATTGAAGGACATGAAGGAAAACGTAGACTGCTAACAAGGACAAATACTGAACTCGAGCTTTGGAAAGCTTGACTTGAACGTAATTTTCAGTGACTTTTGCAATGCTCTGCCTTGCAAGAGTGTGCTTCATTCCTACTTCCTGGTAAATAATAATTGGTACTTCTTAGTAAATACTAATGTAGGAAGAACTGAAGAGACATTTTCATTTTTAAATCAAAGAAACAGAATTGATTTTTCAACTCAGTGTCTTGAAAGGATTTGGGGGAATGAGGGAGAAAAGACCTTGCAAAGGTTATGCCATATGGGAATCCAGTAATGGGAATGGGTCTCACACTCTTGCATTGACTGCCCTGCAAGTTTTTCCCCACTGAAAGCTACAGTTAATGGATATTATTTCATGCTTATTTTTTCCACTTTAAGCTCTATACATTTAATTATTGTATATATTTGTTGTCGTGGCTGTCATTTCTCCTGCGAGCATGTGTATGATGAATCCTAGTGATGTCCTAAATGGAGGAGGGGGAGTGGAGGGAAGCCTCAAAACATCTGTAGGGATGAGATAAATAACAGAAAATGCCGAAACAACCAGTTCCCAGGCGAATTTACAGTATGAGTAGATGCCTGGTCCCTCTGTGACGAAGATGACCCTTTGAGATACAGGAGCTGTTTTGGGCCCAGCAGTGCCTTTGTCAAGGAACTTGCTTTCCCTTTGAAGGGGAACTTTTCTGCGGGGTTAGGCCAGATCAGAACGCAGATTATGTGTTTAGCAGAACACAATTACATCATTAGGCTAAACACAAAGTAAGGACTTGATAGAGCCGACTTAATGGAGGGTGTTTGCATCAGATTCATCATTCGCTATCAGGTAATTGTGAAATTGCTTTAAGCCAAAACAACAACAGTCCCCCCTCCCGCATCCTCCAGGTCAGTTCCTCTCCTTTAAAGT
>JAUBOD010000302.1:4515379-4558956 GCA_032353885.1 Nothura maculosa
TGGTTGGGAAGAATTTTCACTGTGCTTGGGAAGAATTAAATTATTATGCCAGTATAATAACTGTCAGTACAATTTTTGTTACACTTTCACTCTTGGGAGGGAAAAAAAGATTTTTTAAAAATTTTTTGTCACTTTTTAGTTCTAAGAATGATTACTGGTTTTGCTAATGTCTAGTCGTCATTCAACAAATAATTTTAAATGTGCTTTTCTGCCCCTTCTGTGTGTTTATTTCAGTGCCATGCGTGTGCTGCTGTCCAAGTTACCACGGCCATGGATTGTTGATGAGAAAAAAGATGATGGTTACACGGCCTTGCATCTGGCAGCCCTCAATAACCACGTGGAAGTGGCTGAACTCCTGGTACATCAGGTAGGGCTCTATTCTCAGGAAGGTTTAAATGTTACACCTTCCTTAGCCACCTGGTGTGAAAACAACAGGCTTTTTGAAGTCTGCAATTGCAGTGCAGAAGCAGTGGAGCAACGAAGGCCATGCGGTAAGCTCTAAAAGTCAAGATTACTTGTTTGGATTCAACTGAATAGATTGATAATTAAAGCAGTTAATAAATTCTGCTCTAAAATCTCCAGAATGGCAATCATATTGAGCAGCCCAGGTGGCCTCCCTGCCTGTCGATGATCCGTGTTGACATGATCAAGAGTCTAAAGCTGTGGATGTCTTTCAGGGCAATGCAAACCTGGACATCCAGAACGTTAACCAGCAGACCGCTCTGCACCTCGCCGTTGAGCGACAGCACACTCAAATAGTCAGGGTAAGCATCTGGTCCAGAACTAGCCTGTTGTGGAGTGGTGCTTGGCTCAAGCCCCCTGGGGCTCTTAAGGAATAAGTATTTTGTGAAGTTGGGGGGGGAAGGTATAAAAACTTGCTATAGTCTTTGAATGCTTGCCTGGTTAGTTCAGAAACCTGCAAACTTGACACAGAATGTCAATAGGCAGGATGAATGCTAAGAATTTCCCTCTGTGTGTGTGTATATTTATATATTATATATATATATGTATACACACACACATATTATTATATATAAATAATGTATATATACACACGCACACTCATTAGTTTTCTTCTTTGTCATTGCTGGTTCCAGCATCCCTTCTCCTTCAGGAAAGGAGAATGTGTTCTGTTCACTCTTACAGGTCCTGTAATGAGACCCCTAAGTAGCATTCTTCGCTCCTCCTTTATGAATACCTGCTCTTGCTTGTGGCTTTTGCACGCTGTGGCTGAATTAAACAACTTGTTTTCACATGTTTCACTACTTTTCAGACCTGTGAGATTATAGTTTTTCCTCTTTTTATCTCAGGAAAGCCAGAAGCAGTAATACCTTACCAGTGAAAATAATGGCACTTCTGGTTTTTGCTCATATGATTGAAAAGACCCAAATGCTTTAATATGAGAGACCTTTGACAGGCTGGGAAATGGAGGTTTTGCTCATTCTGCCCATTCTGCCTGTGTTTGTTTGCTGTCCACATGGGGCCTGTGTGATTTACTGTTAGTAATTTTGGACAACAGAAGCACATCTCTAAAACAGCAGCTCTCCCTCAGCAAGTAGCTCTTCCTCAGAGTATAGCAAAAATAAAATGGACATTTGAAAAAGAGAAGGTAAGTGTCACAGTTAAAGGCAGAACTTGAAGCTTGGAACTTAAATTCCAACTCAACTGTGAATAGTAACAAGATGGACCATTTAGGACTTCCTAAACTACAGACTAAGTGGGAGGTGTTGTCTGTGGGTGTTGTTTTGTTTTGCTTTGGTTTGCATTTTAAAACTGGGTTCCCTTTCTTTCAGCTCTTAGTCCGTGCAGGGGCTAAGCTGGATATTCAGGACAAAGATGGGGACACCCCCCTGCATGAAGCCCTGAGGCACCACACCTTGTCACAGCTCCGCCAACTGCAAGACATGCAAGATGTGGGCAAGGTAGATACTGCTTGGGAGCCATCAAAGAACACAGTAAATAAAATGCATTTATTTATTCCTTTTTCTTCTCCTACGCATTTGTCTCTGTTAGTCTAGTTCTTCTAGTTTCTGTACTGTTGAACTGTTTTGTGGCCAACTAAGCTTATTTACACATTCACATCAGGCAGCAGTGCATGCAAAGATTTAATTGTTATATTTTGTAAATTTGTTGAAGAAAAATAGGAATTATTTAGTCCAGAATATTCCTACAACTTTGCCTTTCACTGTGAACATGCACGACTACCAAAAAAATCAAAAGCAACTTTTGGAAAGAGGAATAAGCAGTAATGCAGTACAGAACAAGACTAAAATTATGTTTTCTAAGATTCAACATCTTGCATGTCTTTATTCCTAGCTTTAAACTACTAGCTGTTTCTATAACCTTCTGAACACTGTATGTTAAAATTAAGAGCTCTTAATCTTTGTGTCTGGATTGTTGCCTGTCTGGTGGGACTAATTTCAGAAATGTTGGTGTAGTAAGGAAATATTCAAAGAAACTCACAGTAATAAAGGCTGAAGTGTTGTTTAAAAATAAAATAAAGGAAATGCTCACATGCCAAAAGCTGTGTGAATATTGTATACAAAGGTGGAAAAAAAAGAATAAAGAAATAAAATTCATGGATAAGTAGGATTGAAGAAGATAAAACCAGAATTTTTCTGTACCTATTAAGAGTGTGTGGTTTAACAATGGGCAGACTTACTCAATCATTAGTTACTAGGATCCTAATATTTTTTCTGTTACGTGCTTTTTTTGACAATTTTTCATTTCAATCAAAAAAACTATTATAAGCCTATGTTCAAATCCATATATCCACTGTACTAGGGTATCTTTCAAAATGGGCACTTCCCCGAAATACTGTAGAATAAGCATTGAATAGAGATTTAAAGAGATATATAGAGATATAGCAGGACAGCCACTTCACAAATGAGCATAGGTGTACAGGAGATTGAAGGCTTCAGTAGTTGAGCCATTCCTTACAGAACCCAAGAATTTTAAGTCTTTAAGGTTGAATTTGGCAGCCTAAAAATAAATCTAGCCTTGACGTTAGATCTGGAGATGCTTTCCTGGTCTTGCAGATTTATGTTCTTGTATGTATGTGTGTGTGTGCATGCATGTCAAGCAGTTTCCCTCTGGCCAATCTATTCTTAACTCTTTCTGAAGTCTCTGCAGTTGCTTACATACTGGTTTTCTTTCAGCTAATAATGGGACTTGGCACTCAGGGCGCGGAGAAGAAGAGCGCAGCATCTATTGCCTGCTTCCTGGCAGCCAACGGGGCTGACCTCAGTATTCGGAATAAGAAGGGTCAGTCTCCTCTTGATCTCTGCCCTGATCCCAGCCTCTGCAAAGCACTGGCTAAATGCCACAAAGAAAAAGTCAGGTTTGTATATAAATAGATTATGGAGCTTCCAAATATCTGCTTTCTTTAGATTAATGGATGTCTTAAAAAACAGTGCCTTTAATAGGAATATTGTTAAAAAAGATACATAAAAGCTTGCTTTTGTGTTCTGTGGTATGTTGAATCCTATTTACAAATCCATTAGTTGAAACTTGGACAAGTCTTACAGGTAAGAGGTTCATATGACTGAAGTTCCAGCTGTATCTCCCTTCCAGGGTGCCAGCTCTGTGCCTGAGGCAGTCCAGGTGGGTTGTAAATAAACAATACTGATAATAATGGGATCTGATAATAAACAATACTGATAATAATACATGGGGTTAGGTGCATATTGCAGTACCAGGGCCTAGAAGCAGGCAAAGAGCATGTACAGGAGATGAGAGTGTGAGAGGGTGTCAGTATGTGGCCTGAGACTGGGGGACCTCCAAACCACTCCAGAAGAGGGAGAACCCTGAATCTCTGCTAAGCAGATGATTATGTGATCCTAGAAAAAGAGGAGAGTATTGGCCTGAAGTTGCAGACATGATGCTCTGGGAATTATAGTGATTTTGGTGTAATACCAGTTGTCGAATGGCCTTTAGATGATGAATTTCAGCTCGCTCCTTGGCCAGGCTGTGTTCACATTTTTGGCGTACATGACCCTCACTGTTAATTCCTGCTCAAAAATTCAAGTAGGGAAGTCGGGAATGTACTTGCAAAATGCCACGAAGAGAGATGCTTTGAGGCTGCCCTGGTGCATGAGGTGGTTTTATGTAGCCTTTCTCTCCGTGTCAGACTGATGGCTGTGGCCGGCTGTTCTGCCTCTCTCCCACCTTTTATGGCCTTGGGAGAGCTGTAGGGGATGGACTGGTTGTCTTGGAGCCGGGCTCCCTCTGCTGGTCAGCAGCCACAGAGGACAAAGATCCAGAGGGAATTCACTTGGGCATGTAGGGGGTTATTTTACAAGCCTGCCATTTTATTTATTTATTACATTGACAGGCAATGTAAGCATATATAAGCAACCAGTTGATATGCACCATGATTTAAAGAAAGTTCTTAGAACTGTAAGTTGTTACTGTGCTGACCCAATCTGACTGCAAGGTTTCTTTGTAGCGGTCAGGTTGGCTCCCGAAGTCCATCTATGATCAACAACGATTCTGAAACCTTAGAAGAATGTATGGTGTGCTCAGACATGAAGAGGGACACGCTGTTTGGCCCATGTGGGCACATTGCCACCTGCTCCCTCTGCTCACCACGGGTCAAAAAATGCCTCATCTGTAAAGAGCAAGTCCAGTCTAGGACAAAGGTAAGAATTTCCAAAGCTTTCTTTGCTCTCTTTCTGTTTTCAATGTTATTAAAAAGAAGAAAATAAAAAAAGGTCATTTTGAGCAGCATTTTGTCCTACAGATGCCTTATCAAATGTGATTAATATTGTATCTTATGTCTTTTCTGTTTACCTGTACTTGTGTTCTGCCACTCACTCTTCCTTCCTCCCACTGCCTCTCCCCTTTATTGCTCAAATCAGTAGAGATCCTAATATAGCCACTTGATGGTATTTAGATAAACAGATCTCTTTTTTTCCTAGGTATTTTCTGCATGTTGAGGTAGGTTGCAGCTATTCCAGACGCATAATTTCCTTTAGTAATACTCAGTTCCTCCGAGTTCTTTCATTATTACGGCTGCTTTGGAGGACGATTTGCCTTATAAACTTAATTAGTTGATTTGTGATTGTTTTTCAGTTTTATTTTCAGCTTCTTTTACTTTTCATTTCTTCAAATCATGAATTTTAGTATGTTATGAAGGAATAATGTTTCATTCTTATGAATGTAACTTTACTTCTGTGGAGAAGTAAGTTCCTTCAGAGCATCAAACACCCGTGCCCTATTTGGAGACCCTAACCCAGCCTTCTCAGTGATTTACGAGGCTGGGTGCAGCCTCATTGCTTCTCTGATTGTAAAGTCTAATCCTTTCAACACTTTTTTGCTATTAAAAAAAATTCATAAAACACATCTGTATAAAACCCACTCTATTCCTTTTAACCTCATCCAAAGACATTTAACTAGTTTAGCTTTGTGATTCCACCTCAGAGCAAATGTACCAATTGTAAAAATAAACTTAAATATTTTTTACTCTTTTTTTTTCCATAATGCATATATTTCAAAGGCCAGTTTTGAAGACAGTATGAGAATCTTTTTCTCTTGACTCCCTCTACACTCAGTAGAAAGTTTTTACCATAGGGTGGTTCAGAACAGAATAGGGCTTCTGCTTCCACTCACCTGTGCAGAGAAGCTGGTCTGTCGTAATTCCCTTTCCTAGTTGAAAGCTGGCCTTTGTGCACAGCCTTCTGCTCCTTTATTTTGCTAAATCACCCTGAGAGAGCAAAATATGTCTTCAGTGCTCCTCTACTATGCTTCTGTATAAAAAGTTAAAATAATATCTGTGAGGTTAGGAAAATAATGAACCTGGACTACAGTTTTGTGAACTGGAAGAGATAGTCCAGGCCTGTGTAAATGGAAAGGTGTCAGGTGGCAGTGGCCACTCTGTCTGTCCAGCTTAGCAAAGGAAAGGCTTCGGGAAATCCTAATCCACAATATTAAAATAAGTTACTATAAAAGGCTTTTATAAATGAATTTATATGTGGTAGAGAAGGAAGGAACAGAAGCATATGCTATCTTAGCTCTTTCTGCTCTTATATGCCAGTCTCTACTATAATATAAACATTGCCAGGAAATGTTTATTTGTAGAAGCGAGTGTGAGAGCTCCTTTAAATTTTATTTTGATTAACTAGTATTGCACTGTCTTTAGCTTCCTGAAGTCCACATGCCTTGCTATTAAACAGCCAAATTAATGTAGAAGAGATAAAGTTCTTATACACATTTGTTCTTTACAGATTGAGGAGTGTGTAGTGTGTTCAGACAAAAAGGCAGCAGTCCTCTTCCAACCTTGTGGTCATATGTGTGCGTGTGAGAGTAAGTACACTTGAAAGGAAGTTCTTTTCAAAATAACCTTGAAACAGCATATTTTTAATACAGATTGCTGAGAGATTGTTACAAGTCTAACTTGGAAGTCAGATAATTTGTAAGTTTGTTGTGGTAGTCAAAATTTTGGTGTTATTTGATATGCTGTTAAATATTTGGAGGACAAAAATACATAGCCGTACAAGTTCAAAAATTCAGAAGGTAGATGTTTTTCCACCTGAATAAGGAAATTTTGATTAGGCTTCCTCAGATTGTAAAACCTGCTGTATGTATTTAAAACTTGTGAAAACATTAGAATTTTATTGTTTTGTTACAGCTCTTGAAGGTACATAAATGAAGTTTTAAAAAGCCAAATATATTAATTCTCTTCATCCACCAATTTGCACAAGGTCTATAATCGTTTTCTAAAAACTTCTTCAAATGAGATGTCTTAGCAAAGACCATCTCTTATGGTACATACTGCTTTATTTTGTGTAGCAACAGGTGGAGAAAAGAAAAAGGGACGTGAGTTCTTCAGATTTTTCACAGAAATTTTTCACAGATTTTTCTCTTTTGACAGTAATTATTGTCAGTGAGAGTACAGCAATTATCTTGTCACTAGAAATTTCAGGGCTTTTTGGAAGGTCAATTTGCCTAGAGAAGAGCAGTTCTTGCTGCTCAGGAGCCACTTGGTCTTGCTCAAGAAATGGAGTTTCTGTCTCTATTCTGGCTGAGAGATGTGGCCTTGACTCGTTGCCTTTGCAGCTCGCCCAGTGTGAGCTCTTCCACTTTCTGTAATTACAAGGTCATGAGAGAGAAGCTTTTTCATTAGTTTGCAAAAAGAGGAGAGCAAAAAGATTAATGGCTGTAGTGAAAGATTTTAGAAATGAAGTAGCCATTGCCAAATCTGAGCAGTAACAAGGAAGGTGAAAGGTTCTGTGATGTAAATGATTTCTTTCCACATTATCTTCTGGGCATCCGGAGTAAAGATCATGAGAGAGTACTCAAATTTGTGCAGTTTACAGCAGCTACTGTATTCATTCACAGTAACCTCCTTCTGCAATTATGAGACACCATCACTTGCCTTTTGTAGAAGAATTTCACTCCTTTTTTTGATATGATATCAAAGGCTTTGGGTTTACCCTCCTAAGGGTAAGCAGCAGCAGCACCTGTTTGGCCATTGCTACTAGTATAGTAAGTGAGATTATCTCAGATGTGTCTTAGGTTTTTTAACATGCTTTGTGTTAACGACAGAGGAGGAGTACTGTGAAACCAAAACAGGGCACTGTTTGTAGGTGTCATTTGGAAATGAGCACAAGTAGCCGTTTTATATTATAAGCAATTATTTTGGCTTAGCTATATAATTACTGAGAAAAGAATAAGCAAAAACTCATGGAGGAAAGAGGGAGAAAATCCAACAGCTGGATTTGGATTAGATTTCCTTCTCTGTCTTTCCAGACTGTGCAAGCTTGATGAAGAAGTGTGTGCAGTGCCGGGCAGTGGTTGAGCGGAGAGTGCCTTTCATAATGTGCTGTGGAGGGAAAGGTACAGAAGATGCCACTGATGACATTTGTGAGTGACTTCAAAACCTGTGCTCTTTATCCCTCCCCCCACCAATGTATTTCAACTTCTTTTCATTCTCATTCTTTGAAACAATCCAAATGTCATCTCTTTTTGAAGAAAAGTGTAATGGAAACAGTGTTAAGTTTCCCTTTGCTGTGTGTGCTACTTGCACTGTACACCGCAGCAAATGCTCTGGTCACACCAACCGTGGAAATAAAGGATTCTTGCTACACTCCAAAGTAGAAACTGAGACATAAATGACTTCAAGGCCACTTAGTGTTTTCATGTAAAAATAAAAACTGAAGATTGCCAATAACTGGAAATTTTTTAATTTAACTTCTAGAACTCCCTTAGAGAGGAATCACAAATATTCTGTGATAGTAGAGCTGAACAAATAATTTTCATGTCAGTGTTATATTTCCCGCTTTGCCTAATTCTTAAATGTCTTCTATTTTTTCTGAGTAGTTTTTGTGAATTATTTATATCAATTGTACTTATGTAGTATTTTAATTGAAATTAGAATAAAAATTAGAAATTAGAATAAAAAGTGACATTCTTGTCGTTCTGTTTCTAAATACCTAAAATTAGGTTTTGAATGATTGCCTTAGAGATTTGCACTTTGAAATACTTTCTAATTTTGTTTGTTTCCTATAGTACCATTGATTTCTGGCTCACTCAATACTCAGACCTGGCAGTCTGAGTTGTACAACAATTCAAACAAACTTATTCCATGGTACTCATACAGCTTTGATCATCAAATAGAATCAGCTGTGTGATTAAAAAGTATTGTCATAGTGTGGAAGCTTTTATATTGATTTTTGGAATATGCAAAAAAATTTTACCAGAGGAACTTCACTGACAAATAAGAGCGCTAAGAGCATTAAGGGGCAGTAGGTGATTCATAATCTTGTGCTTTTTTGTTTATAATTATAGCAAGTGGAAACATTCCGGTCTTGCAGAAGGACAAAGACAACACCAATGTCAATGCAGATGTACAGAAGCTGCAGCAACAGTTACAAGACATCAAAGAGCAGGTAAAAGTGCTAGATACTTTATGGATCATTTACATTGAAAAAGTGCATCTTCTGTGATTGAAAATAAAAGGACATCTGGTTGTTAATCCATTTATTAGAATATTAGTGTTGATGTAATTAAAAAAAAAGGGAAGCTGAGCCCACATAATAAACATTCTCTGCCTGTTCAGTTGACTTGGCAGAAGCTGTTTTCCCAGAGCACTAATAAAGGTGGATATTGGCCATGGTTGGTGTTCCTGAATCCTCCTTGTCATTCATGAACTGCCTTGAACGTTAGCTCGTGCTTAGCTGTGGTTCCAGTCTCCAAGTTGTGCAGCCTTCCAAACAACTATGTGGCTGCCAAATGAAACCCACTGGGTGTGAGGGACTGTGTGTGTAATCTGAATGTTTTTGGAACATAAATAAAAGGTTTGTCTGTTATAATTATGCATAGCGCTTGTAGGAGGCAATCCATTGAAACTGCCTATGGATTTTATTTTTAACTCATTAATTTTACCTGCAGTTTAGGACCCTAATAAAATAAAAAGTGTTTAAGATAGCTGACAGTCACCTATTTAGAATTGTTGTGACTGTAAATACAGTTCACTTCCAGTGGCTTAAATAGCTGCCTACCTGTAGGACTTTACTGTGACAAATTGGCTACATTTTGTCATTGCTTTTTCTACTGAACAAACAAAAATTTGCTTTTGAGACCTTTCAGCAGTAAAGGATCCGGTATATCTGATACTTTATGAACCTACTCTCTTCTAAGAATAGAGCCTTGATAATGTGCTCTTTGATTTCCCTATATATAATGTAGTCAGAAAGGTTTTTTTATAAATGCAGGAGAGAATGAAACTTTCTTCATAGCTGTCTCTACCTCTTGTAGGCTTAAAGCAGTCTGCAGTGCTTCAGTGACAGCAGCATCACATCTAATCCTGACACTTGTTGCTCTCCGCAGTGCATGTGCATGCAAGTTAAGACTGAATTAATCAGATCACCTATTTTAGGTGATATGACAGACACGTATCTGAAAAATTAGAGATAAATTTATTTATCTTAAACTTGAGAGCTGATCTGCTATCAAGGCAGAGGCATCTGCATGAAAAGCTGCTCCTTTCACACAGAGAGTTGCTCAAAACATCAGTACTAGTAGAAATTCAAAAATCCAGTTCAAAGCAGATTGCTGCCTAGTTTGTGTCTGTAATAGGACATGATGATTAAAAATTATTACTTGAAAAATACTCATCTCGCTCACTGATAGTAATTGGAGTTACTAGATATTCGTGACTTCTTAAAACTGCTGTTTGGGACCTGTTCACCTGGGTGAAGAGAGTAGCCTTATCTGTTGAGAAGCTGAGTGCTTCTGGGTGAATGGAAAACACGCAAATGAATATTTAAATCCAAGTAGTCTGTGTGCTACTGATGTCTTAAAATATTTATGAAAAATCTGAGTTTAGTGTTGATCTGCTAATACTCTCAATGTTTTGGGATGCAAGAGGAGAGCTAATTCATTTTACAATTGTCATTTTCTATTTGTAATGTTTTTGAGATTTACAGTGTAAAATAAGGCTTAATATTGAAATTATTTAGGAATTGAAGGGTATTCAATACCTGATTGAAAAGAGGTTCTGATCGTTCTTGAGTGCACTTTGTCCTGAGACTTTTTGCTCAGTGTCTTTCTACTTATTAGTACTTGGGAGAAGGTTAAAAAGTGGCAAGTTGGATTTGATTAAAAAACTGAAAACTGTTCCTCTGTGTCTTTAAATTTATTCTTAAAGTTATGCACAAAGTTCCCTTTTGATCAAATGTTCTTTTGGTTTGTGCATTGACAGTTCACTTTTCAAGTTAGACTAATATTTTTCTACTTAAAAATCATTTGTTCTCTTTCAGCAGGTATAACCCTATGTTTCAACTCATACCTTCAGTGATAATGTAATATGTTAGTGCAGCAAGCTTTTAAAACCATTTCTGGTGCCAAGCAGAAGTGATGCCTGATGTCAGCAGAATCTCCCACATCTGATGACCACACCATTCTTCAGGGATTCCCTGAATGTGAACCCTTTTGAGTGTAATTGCAAAACCTTCACCTCATTTCATACATACTCACCATCCTCTGTCTGATGTCATTTTCTGTGTTCCTTCACCATACCTGCATCATTTTCTTTCTGCTTGAAAATAAATTTATTTTGTCACGGTGCACCTGTATATTGTTGGAGAAAATGTTTTTAGTAATAATGGATTGGTATTTCAAGCATTTTAAAATATCTTACTGGTAATAAAACCAATATCCTTTTTGAAATATCAAGCCCAGTTATAATTGCAGATATGATGAGCATCTTTTTCAAGAACTTTTTCAAGAAATTTTTGACTTAACTTAAATGGTAGAAATAATTCTACCATTTAACGCTTTGTATACCATTTATTTCCCTTCAAAAATGAGAGCCAAATGATTCATGCAGATAAAGGATAAGAATCCAAGGGGTGGTTTTTAGGCAGAGAACATTCTAGCAAATTAACAGTATAGTGGAAATATAACTTGCTGTTTCATGCTGCTTTTTGCAAAATGAGGTGTAAGACATAGAAAGAAGTAACTTCCACTGTCAAAGTGGTATTAGCTAACTAATAGCTAAGTAATAAATATTCCTTAACAGGTAGATGAAACTCAAACAATTAGGCTTACATCCTTCTGGGAAACTGCTGGAAAAAAAAACTTTGTCCAAAAATCCTTATCGGAATAGAGCTGCATAGCAATCAATGTTTCAAAGCAATCACATTAAGAAATAGAGCAAATAAAACATTCAAAATGTTTTCTGTTTATATTAATCAGGAGAAATGTGGGCTGTTTACTCATGCCGCATACTTGGGTACCCGTACTTGCAGAAAGGATCTAAAAAACTGTTAGTATTTTTGTAATGCTTTATATGAAATTATCAGAAGTGTCATGACTTGAGCAGATCTTTTTTAAGTCTCATTATGAGTGTATTCATTTTCAAACAATGGTGTGGCATTTTGGAGAGAAACACACCCTTTTCATTCAGTAATTTTAGCAGTATATTTCAGAGCAAATCATTCAAGCTAAAAACATAGAATAAGGACTTAGAAGTTTTTTCTCCAAACATAAGATTTGGGTTTACTTTGTAAAGGGGCATCATGTAAATCCTGCCCGGTTCTGGACATGTGTGACTGGACAGCTGAGTGTTAGTGGAAAATTCCTAAGATATTTTGTTAAATTTTCAAAGACTCTAAGTCACTGGAGGAAGCCTGCTGCAATTGTACCAGTGGGATATGTAGTAGAGAGTTGGTATGAATGCAAAATAGGTTGCACTGGCTGACAGTGAGCCTTGCAAATATTTAGTTTTTAGAAAATGCTTTGGTGTGATAGCCCATTATATGGATTTTCTGCAGATTATGGTAGGCATTTGGCCAAATTCCATTGAGTTTAAACTCAGACCAACTTTACCATCAGCATGCTTCATCCAAACGAACTGTCCTACAAAGTTTTACCTACTGATTACATGAAAAGGTTCTAGTGGTTATGATTTTTGTTACGGACACTGTCTAGCTGACATAAACCCCTAACTTTTAATATGAAAACAAATCACAGGTGCAAGATGGTGATAAAATGAATTTGTTTGAAAATATGAACCCTGCTAATATTTCATGCCATACGTGAGATCAACATTCATAAGTGTTAGACATGAGTAGTACCTCATTTTTGAGGACACGGTAGATTGGATCTGTTGGGCTGGAGGACAGTCTAACACCAATTGTGTGTTCATTTACTAACGTTGGATAAACTTGTTATAAAATTCTAATATAAGGTATGGCTTTAATATGTTTATGGTGAAGGAACATACCTTATAAAACCTGCAGTTTATGTGTGACAAAAGGTGAAGGACATTGTTCCTTAGTGGTTTGCTACAAAATGAACGTTGCTGTTTTAGGAGATCTTTCTTGGACATTGGCTATCACTTCAATGTCCAGCAATTAAAATTGATTTTAAAAGTTTGCTGTGCTACTGTTATAACTAAAAGACACAGATTTATTTGTTCTTTGTTTGAGATTTGAAGTGTTCTGTTGGTAGATTATTTTACAAAGAAAAACTGGAGTATGCTTTATACAGCATAGAGTTTTTACATATAATATTGATTATTCAGCATTGGTGGTATTTATGCTTGTGTTTGATACTTGGTGTTTAAAGGTAGGTACACGAATGGTTGGTAGGTTAAATTAGTAAATTATTCAGCTGGGTATTGCATGACATGAAACTGTTTGTATACACATAAAACTGTATTTGTTTCCTGAAAGATTACGTGATGAAAAGGGAAATATTGCCAAATAATGTCTTAGCACTGCATGCTTAAGTAATACTGACTTTGTGATATCCATTGCCTTATTCAAAAGGATCACATTTGGAAAAACTGCATAGGCTTTCTTCTGATGAAGGAACTCAAACTTGTTAGCTAAAAATTAATGAAATTATTGTCTTCACGTTATGGTATATATGCTCAGTGTCTTGGCTATGCCATGAAAATGATCTGTTATGCTCCAGGTGCCATATTTTTTTGCTCTTTTTCGGTAGTTTAGTAGATGAGTAGTCTTGCCCTGTGTCAGCACTGCCACTGCTCATGTGTCCTGTCCACGTCTCTTGCAGACCATGTGTCCCGTGTGTCTGGACCGTCTGAAGAACATGATCTTCCTCTGTGGCCACGGGACGTGCCAGCTTTGCGGAGACCGCATGAGCGAGTGCCCCATATGCCGCAAGGCCATTGAGCGAAGGATCCTTTTGTACTAAATAATGGAACTGTTGTCTCCTCTTAGCTTCTTAAATACTAAGGACGTTTTGACAGTTTAAATCTCCGCAAGCTTGAAAGGCAGTTGAAGGTTCTAATGAAAACATTTCTAATACTAGAGCACAGATTTGCTGCGTGGTAATTGTTTAAAGACTGTGAACATGCCAAATAAAAAGAACAGTATTTGGACAGTTAGCTTTTAGCTTTGCTCTTAAAAGATATCTAAGCTTAAAGCTAACTTAAAGCAGTCTCTTTTCTTTCTGTTGTTCTCTTTCCCTTACAGTGTAAAGGGACAATTTTATTTTGGTTTGTGTTTTTTTTTTCCCAGTGTATGTATCAGTCAGACATCAAGTGGTGTAGTTTTTTTTTAATATTGTCAGTTACTATCAGATATAAATATTTAGAGGTTTTTGTTTGTTTGTTTTACGCTTCTTTCGACAATATTCATATGTCCTGTGACAATTATGGTTCACAATAATTTTTATCTTAAGATATAAAATAATGCAAAATCAGTATGAAGTGTACTCATTGTAGTCATAAATATCATACTGTTCATGCAAGAACAGACCTCAAAATGTAATGTTAAAGTAATTCTAACATTAATGTGCCCTTTGTTGCTATGGATGAATCAGGAAGACAAAACCAGTAAAAAGACGAATTTGACTTAGAAAATACTATGTTCCTAAAATTGCACTTTAGTCTAACAGGTTCAAGCTAACTTAAATGGTAAACTTGTTAATTCTGCTAGTGACATAACTTTGTATGGAATGGTTTTTAACTTGATCAGAAAAGAAAACATTTGAGCAATGGTCAGTTATCTGTTTCAGGTGGTGCATGAATTTGGTGGGGTTTAGGGGAAGAAATACATATGTGGGTCCACATAAAACTTCTGGGTTTATAAATTAGAGGAACACACATATATATTACTTTCCTCTTCTAAATATGTTCAAGCAAACAGTATCAACAGCAAAGGAGAAGATTTCATACTGCTTATTAGTCAAAACTGGCTCTTAGCTCCAAAAGTTAGCTGGTAACATTAATAGCTAATATTGTAAATCAGGTTGATGCCCTGGCTCTCAGAATTCCCCGTTCTTAGGTGAGATGGAGTTGGTTGGGGAAGGGAGGCAGCTGTCCCTGATGGAGCATCCAGCTGTTCTTGACCCTGAGAGCACCTTGCTTAGGGGAACTGTGAATCATTCACATTTTGATAACCAGGGGATGGAGGGCAGTTTGATAACCAGGGGATGGAGGGCAGCTTTAGGGATGGAGGGCAGCTTGCTGCTTTGAGGTTCTCTTGTAGCTAATAGCAAGGTGTGTTTGTTCTCAAGGGATTCAGCAGTTTACTGTGTGCAGATTTTATGTAGCCCTTTGCCATCTTGCCCACCTCGTTTGGGTGTGTTCTTGCAACAAAAGTGATGAAGCGACTCCAGTTTACACATAGATGCCTTACTTGCAGCTAAGAATAATCTCTCATTTAATTCCCATTAGATACATCACAAGCGTGGCAGAAAGGATAGTTCAGGGGAAGATCCAGGTAGGGATAAAGAGGTAAAACTGTTCTCTTGGGAAAATCAATCTGCCTTTTAAGTTTGTGTGGATTTGCTTGAATTTTGCAAACCTTGGCAAAAGCCTCAGAAGAATGTTAGCAGTAAACTTTAAAGGTATGGGAACTTTTTGCTAGTAAACTTCAAATACTTGACAGTGTATTTCAGGAAATCACTGCACTGCTTTGGAAAACTAGTATGTACAGTGACTGTTAATGCAACAGACTGATTTAATACCTTCCTCTAGCAGTCTTTGCTCTGGATCCAGAATTGCAAATGTGCACCAGTCTTTTCAGGAGTTTTTCACTGGGCACAATCTTGAGCTGGAGTCAGTGTGCTGTTCTCTTTTAGCTTGTATCCTAGTCGTCATGTCTTTTCAGATATTCTTTGTACCTGTCTCTTTGGGCAAACCAAATAGTTTTCACCTTTCTTTCTTCTTTGGGCCCTATATTTTGAGGGAAAGATGGAAAGTTTCTGATTTAAGGCTTTTTTTCCCCCTAGCATTTCCTTTTCTTCATTTAGATTCTGTTTGCATATAATGTGTTTACTATATGTTTTTGGTTTTGGCCAATGTGCATGTCACTAGCCCAACTGCTGCAACTTCTGTTGGGCAACTGAATAGTCTACTGGGCATTTCATAGTTTTCCTTCAGTCTGTAGGACAATCATCTGTCCTATTTTTGAATAGGACAGATGTTCCATCTGGTTTGAGTTTTATTCTATAATACATCCAGTCTGTAGCTCAGTTTTCTCTAATTGTGGTAGAAAGGGTGTCTAACTGTGTGGTAGACACAATTTTGAATATTGTGTCCTATGTATTCTTTGGAGAAACCTTTATAAAGTCAGCACAAAGGCCAAACAGGATGTATTTCTTGACAATACAGCTCAAAATTGGAACCTCATTTATAGCAGCTGCTTTTTTCCTAACTCTTTTTCAAGGAAACATGGAGAATTCTGAATAACTCACAATTTCTTGGAAGTAATTCAGCCTTACATTAATTAAGTCACCTAAGGAAAAGTGTTACAAAGCATCCTGTGTGGGAAACTGGACTTGAATCTTACATGCTCCTTATTTGCAGGAGGCAAAGATTTTAGTCTGGAAGGTGCTCATACTTTACAACACAGAAACAGATCTCCAACAGAGAAAGCCTTCTGTGCTCTAGTCCCACCAGATGTGAGGGACTACACAGAAACTCAGCCTCCTTAGACAATGTTATGTGCAATTTGAAGTTAAAATATCTCAGTGTCAGGGATTTAACTTGATGCTATTGTGATATCAAGAGAAATAGTTGAATTAGAAAAACTAAGCACATTAGAAGATGTGCTTAAAGTGTTAACATAGGCCTCATTAATAGATGAAAGAGGTTTTGTGAAGGCTGCTCAGTGCTTTCTTTTCAAAGGATTTAATGACAATTGTTTGCAAATTTGGTATTGCTTTTGGAAGTAGGTATTCAGATTCGTCCACTGGTTTTGGATTTAGGATAAACTGATGTGGCTGAAGGAGGTAGTAAGTTCAAACAACTTAGTGCCCATAGTTTTCTGTCGAGTGTCACTTGCAGTGTGCACAGAGTGCACGTTTATTTGGAATCAGTCAAGAGAATGAAAAAGAGAAGCTCAAACTGGAAGTCAAGGGCAGTCATAGTAAGTATGCAGGGTTTGCAAAAGTCAACTGTGCACTGGTTTTCAGCAGGACAGTAAATCTCATTCTTTGGAATAAAAGTGGAAATTTAGAAAAGAAAAAGCAGTAAGTAGGCATTTCACTTTAGCATGCAGTAAAGTTTAAGAATTACAACCTTTTTTTCTTACGAGTCCTCAATATTTAATAAAGTTTTGAAATGAAATTAGGAGAAATGCCTCCACTTTCTTCTTGAAACAATCAAGAAGTCATCTAAGTATCTACATTTTTCAGGTGTGAGGTGTGCTCAGATGTTCCGGTAAAACACTTTTCATTGCAAGTTAGTGAAAGATTGAGATGGACACATCAATTTTCAGTGATTAAGGTGATAACATAAGAGACTAACTAAATAGGAACTTTTCTAGGAACTGTGTTTTATTTCTTCCTCCCTTGCTCTTCATCACCTGCCCTCCCTGCTCCACATCACCTGCTAGACACAAAGCCCCAGTAGGGCTTGAAGCACTTCTCAAAATTTGGGCCATTGATCCCTACTCCCCATTTGCTGCCTTATTGTCTACTTGCACATTAGGGTTTGGAGGGATCCCATTTTGCTCAAGTGGATACTGAAAAAATAGGCCAGCAAGAGAGTAAGCAAAAGTTAATCTGTAAATGTGAATGTTTCCTTAGAAGTTAATGCTCTTAACTTGGACTGAATGAGGATATAGCAGAATTTCATAAGTACTTGTGCCTTGTCAGCATAGACTATGGTAGCTTATTTTAAAGATATATGAAACAATATTTTAAAAATCTAATTTGATTAAGTACTTACTGTGTGGATATTTTCTAGAGATAGTTTTATGTATGTCTACTTATTCTAGCAGTATTAATGGCAGTTTATATAACTGTTTGAAGAGGTTGCTTTGATCTAATGATTTCTCTAAGCGTCTTCTGCAGTATTGCAAATTCTATGTCAGAAATCTAACTTTCCTCTCCAACTAGTGACCTGTAAGCAGAAGAGCCTGCCCTGTTCTTTGTGCTGCACGGGCCAGACTCGGATTTTCACTTAAAAACAATCACTACAATGTAATGCTACCTCCTTTCTGTCCAAGTATTGCATTTTTCTCCAGTTGTTCTGTACCTTTGGGAAGGGTTGGGGGAACATTTCAGTTTTGTTTTGCTACATCTGTTTTTGTGTTTGAATACATTGTGAAGAGTTTTTACTGACTGTATAAGTTGCATGCAATAGAAGTCTGTAATTTGCCACCATGTACATTACATATTATTCTTGCCTAAGTTGCTGGAATTCATACTGTTCTCTTTTTTATCTATTTCCTAACTTGTTTTTCTTGACAAAGCAAAATTGCAGAGGTTTTAGTGTGCCATTTCCATAGCTAAGCCTGTGGGAAATACAAAAGTTCTGACTCAGGGCTTTATAACAACTTCAACACACTCAGAATATTCTTCAGCACATCTTGGAGCGTGTTAGACATGTAAGGACTGTGCAGTGCCTTGATAGAACTATGAGTAAGCCATGGCGAGTATCCTTGAATTCAACTGATGAGCTTGTTAATATATCTGTATTCCCTTTCCATTTATATACATCCCTGGGCTTCTGTAAAGGAAAACTGGCAAATCTAGCTTTGGTTAAGTCCTTTGTAACTGGGGTTTTGATTATTATGGGGGTCTGAGGGGTATTTGAGTATTCAGATTTACAGAAGCAACATTTGTGGGGAAAGTGAGATGATAAAATGGTCTTTATGTGACAGTTTCATTGTGAGGGGAGATGCCATTTTATAAACAACTGCCATTTATAAAAGCTAATTTATTCTGGCCTGCAAGCCTTTTATAGGAGAGAAAAAATAACAAATCTGTATGTTTGCATGCCATTTCATAATTATGAATATTCGTCTCATTTTGAGCTTCTAGGAAGTACTTTCTTTGTCCCAAGCTTAGTGTATTTATGAATGCAAAATATTCATATTAGAAAATAGGTTTTAGTGAACCACAGCGACATTTTTGATTATCTTAAAAAAAAAAACTTTGTATTTTTAGTAAATTGTAGGTTTTGACATGACTGTTTATTGGAGAATTTGAGGTTATTTGTGTGAGTGTAGTGAGTTTCTGTATGCAGATAACATTACATAACTGCTTTCATTAAAACAGCTTAGCAAGGTCTAAGCTTTTCAAAATGCTATTGTACTGTATGGTTAATAAAACCTATTGTATAAGATGAATTCTGACTTTTCAAAAAGCTTTGATGTAGAGGGTTATCTGACTGAATTAATACCGTTTTTTGTGTGTGTATCCATCACTGTGTAGGGTGACTGCTCATTTGATTAGATCCGTTTTATTTGTAATGATGTTGGATGTCACCATAGGTTTAGGAAATAGTCTGCCTGAGCAAATGTTTGCTCACTCTGCTGCTGATGAGTTGTGATGTTTCGAAGCACACCTGACATTTTGAGAAAGCTTCAGTCCAGACATCAGATAATTTGGGTTCTTCAGAACGTATCCCTGAAGAGCACGTTTGTCACGAGGTCAAAGCTGGTGGGAGCTGTAAGTGGTCCAGAGACTCAAGCCATGCTGAAGCTGCACAGTGGCAGGAGCACAGCGCTGCACCAGGGCAGGCGAGGAAGGACCAGGAAAAGGTTTGACTTTGATTCCTCCTCTTTCATCTACAGCTTATGTGCAAATTTTCCTGTAAACTGCAGTTCATATTGATGAGAGCTGCTGTGAAGGGTGCGTTAGACTCCTCTGTTTCCTTCTAGCCGAATGGCCTTCACGGATCCGCCTCTGTGAACGGCAGCCTTTCTAAATGAAAAACTTTTGCCAGAGGGAGTAACTGTCACATTCTTGGATGGCAGTTGTTGCATCATAGTTTACACTTTGAGAATTGAATTTAATGGAAGGATTTTTTTAAAAATATAACTAAGTGGCAACACCTGCAGCCAGACTTAAAACAAAGTGTTTTAATTTATCCTAGTGTACAGGTGAAAAAATAAGTGATGAAATAAAAAAATGCTTTTTTTTCTCAGTTTCTCTCTTTTTCTCTCTCTCTTTCCCTCCTCCTACTCTCCCCCAAAGGAATGTGGTACCCACTGCAGCCCAGCTGATGCACTATTGCTCATAGACTCTCATGTCTCCCTTATGGGTACATTATACAGAGTACATTGGAGCTACAAGAAGATGTGACACACTATCTAGTATAAAATTTAATTTTTTTTAATTGTTGAAAGTCAGGAAAATTGACTTAGGAAAATATACTGACATCCACCCAGCATGTGAACCATGGCAGGGTGTTTGATAGCATTTTCCTCTAATCTGAAGACTTAAAACAATCTTAAGACTTGAAAACAATCTTAAATATGACCTGATTGGCCAAGTGACTGACACTTTGCACCCGCAAGGGGTCAGTAGCACCTTCTGTTTGTGGCAAGATCTTTTTTTCTTGGAGTTATATCAGCAGAAAGCAAATAGGGGATAAGGACAGTAACGATTGCATTAATATGTGGGTGGACCAGACCTCACTTGTCCCCTTCTTCAAGCAGGTTAAGTATAATTAGCCTATTTGCTGACTTCAGTAAGCACCCATATTCCATCCTCGGCTCTCATGTGACATGAACCTTGCTGCTATTGATTAGGGCAAAGTTCCAGTGGAGTGTTTACCTTCAGCTCTAGTGGGAAGCATTCATCTAGCTTTCTCTCAGAAGCATGCAGTTGAAGCAGACCAGCTCTGGGAGGGAGCTAGTCCAGTGCGGAGGGAAAAGAATTCTTGTAGGACGGTCCCCCATATTCTTGATGATAACTACGGCCTCCCTAGATGGCTGCAGCTGATGGATGTTTTCTACGCTTTACGGCCACAGCTTATAACTAAATATGCTTTGAGCCCTCTCAGCAGAGTCAGTAGAAGGAATTCCCGGGCTCTCAAGGCTTCTCAGAGCATGCAAGCTACTGGACACAGAAATCTGAAGAAACTCATTATCTTTCCACCAAGAGGTTGTACAAACCAGACGGCAGTTCCCTCGACAGGTTTCCAAAGCTGGTACCAAAGCCATGTTTCTTAGTTAAGTACAACTTATGTCCTCCAGGTTGGCCCAGAGGCATGCGGGAAGCTCTTCCCTGGGCTCGGTCAGTTAACAAAGGACCTTCCTCAGCTGCAATTCCCGTCATTTTCTGTTTCTCATCTCATTTTGTTTCAACTCTTCAGTGCTGCTTTAGCCACTCCAATTCTTCATTTCACTTCTTTCTATGAATCTTCTTTTTAATACCAGAACTTTGTGTCCCTCCCTTCTCCAGGCAGTTCTTTCCTTAACTCAGGAACATTAACCCCCATTACACTGAGGTTGGCACAGTGCCCTGGCATCAATACAGTGGGGCCCTATCCCCGTGTCTGCCTTAATGGCATATACTAACAGGGGAAATTCCTGAATTCAGTCTTAGTGAAATTTCACACTTCTTTATCAACGACCTTTGTTTCTCAATATTGGCAGTATAAGAAAGTTTGTGGCTGCCAAGGCAAAGGTAGAAGTGCTTCTCTTGGTGTAGTTGCAGTTGCTTTCAGCAATATGAGGAAAATCAGGTAGAAGTAAATGGTTTCTTTTTCGTTGTTTGTCTTTATTTTTTGTTTTGTCTTTTGTAACCTGTCTTCAATTTCCAGTGCCTCCAGTTCAGACAACCTAAGGTACTTCCTAAGAAGCTCAGTGGGGATAGAAGTTGACTCTCTTCTACTGCAGTGTATTTAGCCCACTTAAATCTGCCCTCTTTGGCCTGCCTGAGTTTGTTCAGTTCAGCAGGATCACTTGCACGAGTGCGGGTTGTTTGCAAAGAGAAGGGTTGTGTTATTGGGCTTCTTGCTGCCCTCACAGAGAAGTATGCAAGAGTTCTGCCTCTGTATAAAGCACATTTGAAACCACTTTCCAAGTAATACGCTTCCTACTAAGCTTTTGTAATCCCTACTGTTATGGATTGTAAGGTGTCTTGTGATACTCTCTATGAGCGCTGTGTAAAACAAATAGCAATTCTACAGCATGCACTTCCTAATGGGTATGATACACAGCACACAGGCTCTGCAGCACAATGCTGTCATTCTTCCTTTCTTCCTCCTTTGTGAGACCTGTACAGTAAAGACCACTTCAGATCTATGCAGAAAAAAACTGCTGTTCCTAGCACATGGGCTTAGCTAAACTGTTTCTGGTACCTCCTGAGTTCAAGGCATCAAGCCTAAGGCTTCTGACTGTATTTACCTAATCTACAGCACAAGGCACTTAAAGCACCTAATTCATATTATTCTTGGTTTAGTCAGGTGATTCTGACTTTATTCAAGTCTAAGGGACCTTCATGTAACAGTTACTATCTGAGAATGTATTCCACTGCTAATTCATATGGAGGCCATAGTGTTTGAAAGCAAGTATATTTTTCATCTCATTGTCATAGAAAAATGTATTAAGTAAAAAGATGGGCAAGCCTGAAGCCTAATTCTCAGGAAATTTTTGAAGTGAGACACTCAAGTGGAAAATCCATTTGGCAGCAGACTCATGCCTCAAATAGACTTTTAAAATCATCTGTCTTTTCTGCATGCTGCCTGCATATTCTGTCCCATGAATTCATGGAGTCCTGTTGTAATCCCACCATCTCCCATGTCTTGCATGCTCCACCACCCCAGAGAGGTCCCCACACACCAAATATCCCACAGTGAAGTGTCCCAGACCTGCACTGGAACTGCTCTGCATGTCAAAATAGGAAGGTGGGGGAGCTGCAAGCCAGTGGCCAAAGTTATTATGGACCTGCTGTTCTACATAATACAACTCTTTTTTTCCCTTATACACACAATGATGTAAAGAGGTAAGTGATCTCACCTTGAATTTGCTGTGAGTGCCTGCAAAAAGGCAGTGGTGTAAAATGCTGCAGATCAAATGCTCCTGGGTGATTACCTGTTGAGGTACTTGCCCTGTAGCAGACAGCAGTTGGAGGCCACTTATGCTTTTGAAGTGTTGCAGCCAAGCAGAGCTGAGTGGCCAAAGCCCTCTGGGCATCTACTTGTCCTGAGCTGACCTTGCTACATGGGCAGTAGAATAGAAATGAATTGGATATTGGAAAGTTTATCGCCATGAACAAGACTGAGGTACTGGGACATTTAATTTTACACTTTGCCTGCTGAGACTCAAACCATGGCCATGGGCAAATGTGTTGAATGCTCCAGGAAAAGTTAGTGGCTGTTACTAGAGTTTTGTTTTCACAGGAGTTTCTCAATAGTATGGTAATGAATAGGTAATTCAATAGTATGTAGAGGGAGGAGGAAGAAAAACCAACAAAATCTGGACAAGAAGAGATGTAATCTTTACATCTTTAATGAGAGATGTGCCTTTTGCCTTTCAGCTGCCTTGGGATTTTCCTTCGTTACCTGGGTTCCAGCTGACGGGTTTCATGTAGCCAGAAAGGATCCGGTAATTGCTATTTGCAGCCTGGGTTGGCTGAGAGCAGCCCAGTGTATCTCGCACTTGACTTCTCTTGCTGTCTGTCTGCCCTAGAAGGCCCTCCAAGAGGTGCACTTGCAAGGTCGTAGGAGAGCTTGAGTTTCCTTCTTTTCCTAGCTTTTCAGAACAAGGAAAGGACTTTAATCTTTGCTGTTGACTTGGTCTGGCCTTTTTTCTTTCTGTCTGTCTTTCGTTATCTAATGTAAGCTGTATTCCTTCTACAAGTGATGTATAATTTCAAGAGACAATTTGTGGAAGCAGCGCTTCCAGCACCAATTCTACTAATAAAATAGTTCTGTATTTTTGAGGCCACCAAATCAGCCTAAATAGTTTTATAACACACACCTATTGAACTTGCAAGCTAGCTACTCTAAACACTTATAACAATGTTAATACTGGTGGCCTGGTGGCTGTCAGATTTTTTTTTTGTTTTTTAATTAGGGTGGCAGAGGAAAGATGGGCAATGTCCACGTGCCGAACAAAGCTCCTGGTAGTCAGTGGTAGCTGTCAGAGTGTAAGCAGGTGTAAATTGAAACACAGGCAGTTCCATCTCCATGTGAGGAAGAACTGCTTTCCTAGGAGGGTGACAGAGCCCTGGCATAGGATTCCCAAGGGAGGTTGTGCAGTCTCCTTCTTTGGAGATCTTCCCAACCCACCTGGATGCCGCCCTGTGCCCCTGTGCTCTGGGTGTTCCTGCTGGAGCAGGGAGGTTGGACTAGATGATCCCTAGAGGTCCCTTCCAACCTCAACCATCCTGTGATTCTGTGAAGTGCAGTGCATCTGTGGTGGTAACACAGGACTCTTCACGAACCTTCCTGGGAAGGCAGCTGATCTGCGAGGAGGTCAGCAGTGCCCAGCAGGCCGTGGCTGCCGCGTGAGCGAGGCTGGAAGCTGGACGTGCAGCTCTGTTGTGCTCAGCAGCAGCCTCCTCCCCAGGCTCCGCAGACCACAGCTCCTGAGCAGCTGCTGGCACATCAGAAACAAGAGTCACACAAAGGGAAACATTTTCAGTGCTCCTGTAGAGGGTAGAAATACTACTTTCCACCTCACTTAAAATTTTTTACCTCTGAAGAAAAAATGTCAGAGGGAAGAAAGAGGACTTACAGACCTATCTTATTTGCTGCAAAGTATGTATATGCAGCATGGGAGTCCACTGGAGGCAGCAGTGCCTCTAGAAAGGAGAAAGGAAAAAAAGGAGATAGAGATCTTCACAAAGAGCCTTAAAGAAGGTCACAGGGATTTTCTGTGCTTGGTGAGATGGCTGCCCCAGAGATGAGGCTAGACCTTTGGTGATGTTACCTGCAGTGACCAGGTGCTTGTGCACGGTTCCTTTCTGCGTTGCTGTTTGGGGCAGAGATAAGCGGAGCCCCCAGCCCCATGCTGGGGAGAGCAGCTCAGCTCTGCTGGGCGCCTATGCCAGGACTGCAGCGAGGCGGCCCTTCTGTCAGCGACAGAAATGTGGTCTGTCTGACACAACTCGCTTATCAGAGGGAAGGATTTTTCACTTCAGGAGGAAGTTTGGCTGGGAATGCATTGGGTAACATTTCTTTTTTTTCCGCCCTGTGGGAAGTCCTGTATAAATGGCTTTTCCATGAATATAACAGTTCCGTTCCTGCCCCCTCCTCTGCAGAGAGCCTTAGTGGCCTTAGAAGTGGGAAAGAAAGCAAAGCTGCCTAAAAGGCTTTTAATGGCAGTGAGTCAGCAAACACACCTTGCTGCTTCACCGCCAGGAGCCATTTGCTGGTGGCTCATGCCACAGAGCAGGCAAAAAGTAATTCTAATTTTTTTTACTGCAGATATTTCTGAAAGATCTCTTGATCCTCTCCAAGTTAACAAGCTATAGTCAACTCCCAAACCAGCTTTCTCTTTTTATGAACATATTTTATAACCAGAGTATTTTTCCTTGGTGTTAACTCAGTCAGCTTAACTCTAGACTGTTTTGTTTAAACATGGAGAGCCTCCAGGTGTTAGAGAAATTATATTAGTAGACCTATGAGACGAGTGTGTTTTAATTAGCGCCGTTAGATTGGGGTTTCTTAGACTTAGGTTTTCATGGTTTTCCTCTGAGTCCTCACTCTAGTCACTAAATTATGTTTCCCTTCTTCTACATGTGTGAAAAACAATACATGAGTTTCTAGAAGAAATCTGCTCATGTATGCAAAAAAAACCCACCCCCCAAAAACAAAGCAAAATACTCTAGGGTTCACCAATAGCTAAAAAGCATCGCCTGCCGCCAGCAGTTCAGCTTAGCGCTCTCTTTCCTTTTCCTAGTGGAAAATTATAATCTAGAATTTGGACTAGCTACTGTGAAGGGACAAAGATCAAATGGGCATAAAGTGAATCATTTTCTTCCAACTCCCAAACAGTGCAAATTACAAATTTAATTACTGCATATGTACAAATCAAAAATATTTTATTAGTTGTAATGATTACTTTTTTGTTGATCTTTAAATAAGCTTACTAATGGGAGAAATGTGTACCTAACATGTTATTAAGTTGTAATATTAAGTGAGCTGATAAAACATGAGCTTTTGGATGGTGATGTGTTTTCCAGCATTGCCTGGGCATTTAGTTGCCTGTTCAGCTGCAGCAGCTCAGGAGTGATTCCCTGGGCCTCAACCTGCCACTACCAGTGGGTGTCACTGCAAGCATTGAAGAGAGGGTCGAACAATTCTGGGGAATGGCAATAAAAGTTCAAGTCTAAGCTCTTTTGCTCTCTCTATTTTTTTAAGCCAGAAATTAATATATAAAAAGTAGCAAAGTTAAGTCTTTGCTTACTAGCCCATGTATTTGCCAGTATGTTTCCAGGAGGTGCCTAGAAACTAGGGGGCTTAAGCACTTTTTTGAAGGAATGATCCTGGAGGGTCAGGACCAGATCTTCTAACTGGTCATGTCATGTCTGCCTTCCTTACAGGTTCTGGTTCCAAATGATCATTTGCTTCCTAGTGCTGTTATGCACATCATTAAAATGCTCTTTGAAAAGGGGAAAAAAGAACAACCCCAGAGCGCAGGCTTGCCTTAAATCCTTCAAAACCACATATATGAAACCCCCGGTGTTTGCAGACCAAAGTGCTAAAGGCCACTCAGAGCACCCATCTTGCCCGGACGCCTCGCTGGCCTCCAAGGGGACCGGCTCCCAGGAAGATGGCCCCTCCAGCCGGCGCCCCGGGCAGATGTGCTGCCCTCCACGCTCCACAAACAAACGAGCCGCGCCAGCGTGGGGCTGTTTACACGTAGACGGGACCTAGAGGTGCCCGCGCTTGTGGAAAGGCCTCTCTTACCCAGGCCGTTGCTAAGGCCCGAGTTGTCTTCGCGCACGTTATCGTGAGGATGACAGTTTAAACAGGCCTTATCGCTGTGTATTCAATCAAGGTTTATGAGGCTGATAAAGATGTCACCTAGTTGCTCTGTGTGTTCATTAAAATCCTATTCTCCAGTAGGACTTTGCAGCACTGTGTTCTTTTCTTCGTTCTTTGCTGATTTTTTCTTTTCTTAGCTGTCTTCTGGAGAGAAATATACTTGTAGAAGAGAGGGTGCTCTTCTGATTTTCCTACCCTGCCCCTTCTGAAAGGAAGCCCTGCAAAAACCCTCACATCCTTAGCTCGACTGATGCAACTCTATCTGCATTCAGTGTCTTGGGTTATCATAATTGCTTATTTAATAATTCAGTAAACTTTCCTACATTCAGCCTGCACATGGCAGTAAAGTGATTTGTGTGCATTTTAATCTGCCGGGTTGTGTTACTGGTGTAGCTGGCTCAGGAGGGCTCGGTAGTTACCTATAGGTACAATAGGATATCTCTCTCCTTCTAGATTGAGTTCCTGTTACCTTTCTTCATAATAGGTGGAAAAGGCATATTTGCAATATGGACTTGTCCACCTCACAACCTATTATTTTGGTTGTACTTCAAAGTTTCATTTCTTCTTGGCGTGCAAAGCTAAAGAAATGATTGCTGTAAATAAGTATGCAGTCATAAAATGGGTCCAGTATTTTCACGTTATCTGGTTACAGTGAGTGGAAATAAAAAGTAGGCAAAGATGAATTCTTTTCTTGTCTTATAAGCTCCTTTATTACAAAGGATTTTTTTTTTGTTTATTTTTTCCCTCTCTCCTCCACCCCCTATCCTTTCTCTAGCTATAGTTTGGAATAACCATGTTGTCCGCACAGTTTCTGGTATCATTTCTGTTTTTACCATCTTCAGAAAAAAAAAAATAGTGAGATGAAGTAGTTCTGTTACATTTTTTTTTTAAAATAGAGTTGTGTATAAAACAAAATAGACATATAAAACCATAATGAAAAAATGATTAGTTGCAGCTGTTTCTGTTATAAAAGAGGGAAATGTCTAAGGAATCTATTGGCTTAATAAAATCGAAATATGTAAGAATCAGGAACCTAGTTTAGTCACAGATCAATTGCAATTAAGTTTGTGTATTTGGCCTCTTTTGAAAGATGGAAAGAACTTGAACATTCAATTGATTCCTTAGATCCCCAGGTCGGAGCGAATTCCTGTTATTTACACTGCAGTATATTGGCCTCCTGTGCAGACTGTAAACTTTGTTAATGCTAATGGCTATCAGGCATTTCAGAAATGATTCTTTCACTATGTTTACTGTTTTGCTGCTGCTGGCAAGCACTGCATTATCTAAGGCTTTAATGCTGTTCACGTGCATTTCATAATGCAATGTTATTCTATGAGGATAATAACACTTACTAGAGATCAGTAATAAAATGAAAAGCAGAGCTCATCCAACATCACTCGTTAGCTCTTCTAATGCTTGTTTGCTTATTAGCCCTGATTTGTTATAATGCTTCCATTTCAGCTCTGTGGTAGCTGGGCTAAGGAAGAGGCACTTCGGTCGTGTGATGGCTATAAACAGCCTTTCTGGCCTACTGATTTCTGTAATAAAAATTACTGTAGCATGATCTGGTCTGCTTTTTGTGAAATGTTTTATATTAGAAGTGATTGTTGATGGCCATATTATCAATTCTCTATCTGTTTATCTTTAAACAGAAGTCCTGGTAGTCTTTAGGATATTTGCCTGGGGTGAAGCTATTCTAGCTGGTGCATTGGTGCCCATTTAGCCTTGACCATGAACTACTCATAGATCATCTGGTAGGACAGTATTTTTGATAGTGGATTTCCTATTTGATATTATTAGCATCTCTGGAGTATAATGGAGACTCTGCCCAGTGTTCTCCTTAGGTCTTACGCCTTAACACTTTATCGACATAATACTATGTTTTTTATGTGTTCTTTATTGTCATTGCAGTGTGTTTGGGATCCAGAAGGGAATTAAGAGTCCTTTTTACTAATGTATTTGGGAAACAAATGGCAATAAACTTTCATTGAGGACTGTACTAAGCAAAGCCAAATTTGGAGAATTCCTGTCACAGAATCCCAGAATGGTTGAGGTTGGAAGGGACATTTAGAGATCATCTAGTCCAACCCCCCTGCTCCAGCAGGGACACCCAGGGCACAGGGCGGCATCCAGGAGGGTTTGGAAGACTTCCAGAGACGGAGACTCCACAGCCTTCCTGGGCAGCCTGTGCCAGGGCTCTGGCACCCTCACAGGAAAGAAGTTCCTCCTCACATGGAGATAGAACTGTCTGTGTTTCAACTTACACTCATTACCCCTTGTCCTATCACTGGCCACCACTGAGAAAAGCTTAGCCCCTTCCTCCCTACATTCACCCTTCAGGTACTTATGCTTATTAATCAGATCCCCTCTCAGGCTCTTCTTCTCCAGAGAAAATAAGCCCAACTCACTCTCATTTCAGTCTTACTCAGTCTCATCTTGGTATTATTTTCAAATTGAGATATCTGTCAGAAAACTTCATGCATATTGGACGCTTTTTGATAATATTTTTATTTGAATATTTTGATTATTTTAACAACTTCTCTCTGTTCTACATGTTGTAAAACTAAAAAATATGTATATATCCAAACCTCTCATATTTCTCAAACCATTCTGCTGTTGGCATTTTATAAGATTTCCCTGCAGGTGTTTTTAGAGTTAATACAGAAATCATCTTCATTTCAACCAATTGCTGGTTCAGAAAGCCTCATTCATTCAGTGAACCATTTGGACAGGGTTTGGAAAGAGAATCTGAGGTGTGGTGATAAAAGATACACTTGGAACAATCAAGAGTTTCTGTGCAGAAGCCCTATCCAGGACCCATGTGCCTCTACACACAGCATTAGTGCTCTGCTAAAGTGACAGAATATGATCCCCGCCAAAAGCTTGCCTAGCTCCAGTGAGCATGTGCTAATTTCTATTTCCTCATTCAAATCCTACGAGAGAGAGAGGTTATGAGAGCCAGGTACTGATTAGGCTAAGTATCTAGTGCTAAGCCATCATAGAAAAATAAACCCGCTTAAATATTAACAGCCTCAGAAGATCATGGGGCAGTTCCTGACTGGATGAGGAGCAAACACCAATTCTCACTCTGAGCCGTTGGCTTTTCCCTGCTTTTTCTTCTTGGATCAAGTCTTGCTTGATACATTTATCCATTCATGTTCACGCAAGTGGCATTTAGCCATGCCTGGTAGTCTTGCCACCTATGCTGTTGAACCTTGTGTGCCCAACAGGATGGAAACTACACTTCATTGCTGCTCCCAGCATGGGCTGTTGTCTGCACAAGGGGACCTTAGCCCACCACCACTGTGCTTTGGTGGAGCATTGTGTGGTATCAAAGCACAGTTCCGGTTCCTCCCCCTCGACCCACAGAGCGGACACCAGCAAACGCCAACAAAGCCAGGCCATGTCATGGGAAGCTGGGAATCACAGTGAGAGCTGCTGCCTGCCCAGAGCGGGCGGCCAGCACAGCTGAGAGCAGAGGGCTGGTGCTGCTAGTGCCATCGCTTTGCTGCACTGGGCTGCCTTGTAGCCCTGGCATTTGGCCATCCATGAGTGAGTGCAGACTGCTGCCCTGGTAAGACAAACTTCCTTATTTATTTTTAACAACTGATCTCTCACTGACTTCAAAGATAATTAAGGTCTTGCAGGCTTGCAAAGCTGAGAAGACTCGTAGCTTATTGCACCCAGGACAGTTACAAGCATTAAAGGCGCATCGGTGGCCTGTGTTGTTAGTCCAGATCCTACAAAGAAGTTGTAGGCCCAAGCAGCAGTTGGAGGTTACCAACCCTTGATGATGAAGACCTGGCAATCTGTTTTCTCAATTGAAAAGAGAGAGAAATCTCTTCCCTATCAGTTATGCTAGAACACTTGCTTGCAATTTCACATATACTTTCCCTCCTGATCACCAAAAACGTCCAGGGATAGATAGTGAATTTAGATGTAGGGACTTGCTTGCCCTCTTTTTTAGATACCTTTCGCATATCTTCAAAGCAAATCTCAAGGACTACTGATTGAAAACTATTGCAATGGGGAATACTCAGCCTAAATCCTATCAAAGAGTTTAGCCCATAGGTTTTTGTATACTCTCTCAAATTTACTGAAGTGTCAATAGGACTAGTTTATCAACTAGAAACATTTTGTTGTTTCTAACTGGGGAAATTTCAGTGCAGGTCAGTTGTGAAGGTTTATTGTTGCAATCCTTATCCACCTTCCCTGTAATGTTATTGCTGCTGGTGCTAATCCTAGTGTAAAACCTAAGCTTTGTAGGATAGAGTGTCCCCTGCGTTTAAAGCATCTCTCCCCTTTTCTTTGCAAAGTTTCTTTGATTCAATGTGTGCATACATTCCTCAGGACAGATTACCTGGTGCTTGCTTTTTGTGCTCCTTGGTATTTCATAAACCCACATCCTTAGTCAAGGCCTCCTTTTTTGGACCATGAGTCAGGGCATCTGCAATGTCAGTAGCAAAGGCCCACTTTAACATCTTTAAAGCATGTTCTACCAGAGTCTTCTTGGTCTCTCATGACCACAGAAAACTAAATTCCCCTTGCAAGATGCCTGAGAGTCAACAAACAAGAATTATTTGGAGGAAAGAAATAATAATAATAAAAAATTAGTGGGTGAGAGGAAGGAGTGACAGAACCACAGCAAACACCCTGCAGTTGCTTCTCCCCTCAGCAGCAGAGGTCCTACAGCTGTGACAATATAGCATGGGCTGAGAGGGGGCTTTTGAATGTGCAGGCCTCACACCATATAGGAGTTTTGCAGGTCAAAACCAATACCTGTATGTTACTCTATGTAAGTAAATCATAACATTGTAAAATATATGCTATATTTTGCTGCTAGGTCCTGCGAGAGTAGGGAAGTAATTTAGCGCAGCTGGATGCTTGTTGGTGTTTTAAACTGTTAGGGTTTTTTATTATGGTATAAAAAATAGCTTCCTAAATCATTGTCTTATGAAAAACACGGTGTGTGGCTGCACCAGAGTGCAAATGTGCTGGTGTCGCTTTAATTAGAAACTCTGTTCTCCCACTTACCTTCCAAAATGTCCCCATTCCCTCAAATGGAGGAATTTTTACCTAATCCAAGCAAGCAGCTGTTGTCTGCCAAATGGCCAGACCGTGCTCCTGGTGGAGCTAACTTGGGTGAAAGGAGTTCGCCTTCTCCCATATGCAAAACCGGTCTGTGTGAAATCTCTTCCCTCAACTTGAACTCAAGTGAAGAGTCCCTGTGGTGTGCAGCGAGCAAGCTAGTAGTTGTGATATAATAAATAATCGTTTACAAGGCTCCCCGAGGCCACTGAGCACCTAGCACAGCCTCACCCAAAGAGGGATCACAGATGTTGAGTTAAGGTGCTGAGAACTGCTGTCCTGGGATGAACCTCTGAGGTTCATGTAATTTCTTCAACATGTTCCTCCTCAGTGAAAGAAAAAGACGAGTTCTGTGAAAGTTATGGGAATCATCCCTGGGGCTTTGAAGATGGGACACGTGGAAGCAGGGCTAGTTATGGTGGTGCCGGATCTAGAGGCCCCACTGCCTTGGCACATATGGTGGGACAGCCTGCTGTGGCCTTGCAGGCCCATGCTTAGCCACTATGGTGAATGTGCCCGTGGGGAGATCGGGACATTAAACCAAATTATCCGAGGCGAAGGGGAAAACCAGGACTTGTGTTTGCTCTTTGCTCTACACAGCTCACAGCGACCAAGCAGTTGCTCTCAGCCACAAGACCCACGAATGCCAGAGAGCCCAATGAAACGTGGCTGTGTGAACTGCAGCGGTCCTGGGAGAGATCTGGGTTTTCTGCAATTTCTGATCTGTTAAAGCCACTTGGTGACAACTTCTGGCAAGAGGGAACTGGGGGAAAATGGACTGTGTGGAGAACATGGGTCCTGCTCAGCTACCTGCCCCATTTTCCAAATGCAAATTGATAAATAAACAGTGAAACAATAGGGCTCCTCTAATCCTTTTACAAAGGATAAACTGCTAATCTGCCTCCCCAGCCAGCATGGCTGCTGCCGGGTAACAATAGCCGCATTTATACGTGTGTTTTACTTGTAAACCGCCATGTAGGGAGTTGGAGAGGGTTTTGCCTCACCTGCTTGGCGAGGGAGGGCGGCTAATCCTTTTATGCTGGTCGGTTCGGCGAGCAAGCGCACTGCCATCTGATCGTGCTGGGGGAAGAGAGGGCCCGGGCTGCTCCCCTGGGCTGCCCTGCCGGCTTTGCAGCCTGTTAGACTTGGTCGTGCGGGTGCTTTAACAATGCAGCCAGTGTCCTCGGCCAAGGGTGGGAGAAAGCCCTGTTCGTGCCCTTGTGCCTGTGGTTCCCATCTTTCATGTTGGTTTCCGTAGGTGCAGAGCACCCCCGAGAAAGAGAGCCGAGTCCTCTGGCTCTGACCAAGTCAACGGAGGTGTCCCCAGTTGACCTCAATTTGCAATGGTGGCAGGTCCTCAGGGATAGTATTGTCGGCCACATCAGAGCATATCAGTACACACCCCTAACTGCCATCCCTGGTGTGGCCATTCCAGTGTGGAGGATCTGTGGGGATGGAGATTGCCCCCAAGCATCCTTGCCCACCCCTTATCTTGGCCAGGAAGCCTGGAGTTGAGGCTGTGCATTGGGCTGCCAGAGAGGTGAATTGGTGCCAACTGGTTGATTGATGGGTTGTGTGAGGCTTTGCGGTGCCTGGCGTTCAAGCAAGTTTTATTAGTTTAACAGAGTTGCTGGTGGAAATACCGGATAAATCCTGATTTGGAGTGTTATTCTCGAATGCTGCAGCTTCTGTTTCTTTCCCTTTCAGTGAGGTTCCAGCCTCACTGAATCTAGATCTGATTGAAGAAGATGGAAATAAGATTTTTTCTTGCTGCAGTTTGTCTGTAAAACGTATCAGTAGAACCCCTCGAGCCTATCTACATCTTAAGGAAGTATGGAAAATGCATAGCTATAGCAGTATCCAGTTGAGGACCATTTGATGAAAAGTTGTATCTCAATAGGCAGCAGGCATTTGGAGTCCTCTCTTCAAAGTAACCAGCTTTATGTGAGGACAGAAGATGAAACTTAGAGTTTGTTTCCTATTTTTTTTCATCCCCAGAGGGCTGATATTTGTAATCTCCCAGCATCCTCATCCTGCCACTTTTGCACACTCATCTCAGATGCATTTATTTTGGAGCCCTCCCTTGCCACAGACTGCGATGGCCGTGGACATCACATCATAGTGCAGCTCTGTAGTCACCGTGAAGGTGGAGTGTTGCTACCAGGGCTGGGCATCCACGAGGACCAAGGTCAGACTTTCACCGTTCCAGTGCAGGAAGGGCTGAAGTGATAGCATAGGGTAAGTTTCAAATGCTGAGCAGGTTAGAGGAGAACACCTCCAGTATTGGATTGCATCTGCAAAATAAATACATTTTACTCCTTCTTTTGAAAAGAGCATGTAGATGTATTAATTATTTTATAAAAACCTTCCACCCAGCAGTGGAAAGTGAATGTATGCCCTTGTTCCACAGAGAGCATCAGTGGAGATCACTGCATGCTCCTGAGGTAGGTATCAATTCTGTGACATTAAAAAGTTACATCTCTCTCTGTTTCTAAGGAAAAATTTGTTGTTCCATCTGGCATGGAACAACAACAACAAAAAAAAATTTACATGATCTGTATTTAGAAGATTTTTAGAAAAAAAAGGGGGACAGTCATGAACAAAGATCTGCGGGCTCTATGTTAGGCATTGCTCATCTGAGGCCTTTTATTTAACAGGAGAAAAAATAATGCAGCAAGTAAAGGAAGCTGCATTTTTTATATCCATTAGCAGGTCAGGGTCAGGTCAGATTTTTTATAGCTAGGTCAAAAGATTTCATGGAAAGCTGTGAGAGACCTGGGTTGCAAGGAAGGCATTATTGCTTCAAGAGGGGGCTTGACTACTCAAAAAGTGCCCTGTTATAATTTGTAAAACACCTTGGATTTCTTGTGCGCATCTTCCCTAGGAATTGGCAAGGTAAGCAATGAACTCTGGAATTCACAAAGGCAACAACCCCTGCGCAGCATTGTGGTAGCTGCAAATCTTTGTGTAAAGCACAATGAAAACCAAGCACAGGCTGAGTGTATGCTTGAAACTCTGAATCTCACAGTCTTCCCAAACAAGGTATCTCCCAGGACTGGAGTACAACTCTTTGGAGCTGAAATCTCCTCAGAGACCCACAAGACTTTTGCTAAAAGAGCAGCTGAACAAAGGTCAAACCCAGAAGGGGGGGAAAACAAAAACAAAAACAAAACCTGAACAAGAAACTCTAAAACCTGTGGGAACAATCACAGAAGAAGAGGAAGGAAGAGCGTTTCCTGGAAAATAAGGAACCTCACTGACCTTTAAATTTAGTGCAGACACCCAGAGTCAGTCCTGTTATGTCAGAAAAGTTCAATACAACAGAAATGGGGAGGAAAAAGAAAAAAAAAATAAAATACTGAAGGAGTGCATGATAGCAATCCACCTTGGCTTATGCTCCTTCTGCATCCCCACCATGCTGCATGCCACAAGGATGCTGCCTACAGCCATTCCTGTGATGAAACTGCTTGTGTTTTCAGATTGACCAGGGAAGCGAGGGGAAATGGATGTGGAGAGCTTAAGAGCCTTGCCATCCAAGAAAGGAGAAAAACTCTGGACATACAGCTGAATGTGGTCTACAAAAATATACAGGAGCACCTCCCAGGTTTGCACGTCTAAGTGTGTGAGACTGGAGGAGAGTTCTAATGCCACGTTCAATGTTGATTCACATACGGCTGTAGCTGCAGTGCCCTGCAGGGCTGCTATATGGTCCAGGTGCGAGGTGTCAAGTCGGTCTGTAACTTATGCTAATTCTCACAAATACCAAAAGTCACCAGGTAGAGACCGTCCGCGACGGCTGTGACATGGGGCCGGCGTCATGTCCTCCTGGTGGCGAGCGCACTGGCCTGAGTCACTAATTGCCGTTGGGAAGAGCCCTTCCCGGAGGAACGTTATCAGCGCCTCCCGGGCCGACGTGCTGGGCGCAGACCCGAGCGGCGCCGCTCGCCGCGACGTGCGCACGCTCAGCGGCCTCTGCCCGAGCGCCTCGGAGAGATCTGCCCCCAGCTTGGGGCACGCCAACGGTAAACAGCTTCTGCCTCTGATCACAAGTGACTTCAGAAAAACAAGAAAGGAAACAGAAGAAAAAGAGTATTTTGTTATCTCTTTTACTGTTGTTTGTTTTCGGTTATTCAAAGAACAAGGAATATTTTCTAGCAAATAGATGGAATTTTAAATGTGTGTCAGATGTTTAGGCCAGATGCTTATTGAGTCAATGGACCATTAGCAATTGAGAAATATTTGCTCTCTCCACGTGTTGCTGACATTAGGAGAGCCTCTGTTATGCGGCGTTTGGAGACAGGAGTTGCTCTCTGAGCAGCCCCGGAAAGGAGTCGGGTTTCCATGAGCTCTCTCTGTAAGCAGCACCATGCTGGTCTCTCTCCTTCCTTCCTTCCTTGTCCATCTTCTTGCTGTCCTTTAGGCAGCTGTGTATTTTCCCTCAGCTTTGTAGAAGTTAGTTAGTTTGAGTTGAATTAGTTCATTAAATTTGACCAACACAACTGTGCAAGCTTCATTTATATAGGACACAACAGTTTGATCACAAATCAGTTGCAAGATCCAAAATAATATAAAGGGAGGGGGAATGTCTGAAGGGTATGAAGGCTACTAGAGATTTGAGAGATCTGTTTCATCTTCCTAACCCAGCAACAATTCTCATGAATAATTATTAATTTCCATCTGCCTCATATTCCCATCCCTCTGAATTGAGGGCAATATCTGCAGCATCTCAGAGGTGCTAAAGTTTTGGTGCATCCATGTTTATAAAATATTTAAAAAGGAAGACAACTGAAATTTATAAGTATTGTTATTGTCATTGCCAGAGCTGCAGGCACAAATAATATTTTTTGAAACATCCCAGTAGTCTTTTAAAGTTCTTAATATTTTATATATAATCATTTTACAATTACCTGCGTGGAGCTTAATCGGTTTTCCATATAGATTCAGAATGCCTTCTTTCCCATGAGAAGCAAATATGCTTTCATGCTACATCTTAGGTGAAATTTTATTATTATTTTTTAATTTCTCAGTTCCCTGATGGTTTATTTTGGAGATGCTTCAGGAGTCGGTAGGACCACTGTTCCTTTGTGATGCCTACTTAACTGGAACTCTGTGTAAAGTTCTGGCTGAAATTTGTGTTTGGGTTATCAAGATCAGGCTTAAGGATTCAGGCAACAAGGACAGTAGCAAGTATTATATTTATCTAGCTTATTTAGTTCTGTGGATAGTTCCTTGACGCTGTTTCATCTATTTCCTCAAAATTTCAAATACACCATTTCCACAACAAGAAATCATGAAAGAGCTAGATGTGTGCCAGCTGAAAATTCCCCTTTGAAATGTTGTGGGGTTTCGGTATATTTTGTCATAGGTGCTTTTCTCTGAGCTCATGCATGAAGCAACCTCTCCCAGTCATCACCCCAGACTGGAACTGGACCAGAAAGGCGAAGCTAGACAATGCAGAAAAGTTGACGTTTTGAAGCTATTTCCACATATTTAAACAAATCTATTACCTGTTTGAATACCTGGAAGTACTCCAGAACTTCAACAGTTTATAATTTTCTCTTGTCCAATTCCCTCGGTTTATTTTCCCAGGCATAGTAACTGCCAGCTTTAAATGTTCCCATTTAGAAAGCAGACAGGTCCCCATTTTCATGCTGTCTTTAGCCCTGCGATAGCAAGACTCGTATTTTAGTGTGCAATGTCTCCATCCAAAAATCTCACCTTCAAGATTCAGGTCAGCAGGATGAAGGAAAACTCCAGACCAGAGATAATGGGAGTGAGAATCCTCATGCTAGGGAAAGACTATAAAAATTGACTACGATGGCCATCAGAACAGAATGTTAAAAGAATTAGATTGTGTTCCTGACATTGAGGAAGATGGGAAGGTTTGATGGGGCAAACAAGAACACTTGGAATGGGTGAAACGGAGTAGGCTTTTACGCAATGTGCAGCACACGACGGCTTTTGTTGCAACGGGAAAGCACCGAGGCCTGCACTGCTTAGAGGGATTTAGAAGAAACTTGATATATATGCACAAGTGCTTGGGGTATTCACCTAACAAGCTAAATTAAAGAAAAAAGAAGGCTGAGGGCTGAGAACTCTGGTTCTTTTGAGTTACACCAGTTTCATGTTGTACCTTTCATTCTCCTTCTCGCTCAGTAAAATACTGATCCACGTGGCCAGGTGCAGTGTCAGAAAGTGGTCTGTGTGAAGAAAGGCATTGGCTGGTGTCCAGAGGGCTTCAGTAAATAATGGAGTACTGCAGCAAAATATGACAGAAAGCCAATGTTACTGACTGCAAATATATAAAATATCAGTTTGGCCATGGGCCAAAGCTATTTTACACACAAATCTCTGGCCCTTGGATAGGATGAGGGAAGGGGAATTTTGTTCCTGTCATAATATTAACCAGACCTGCTTCCTAGTCATCACTGAGCTTACCCTTTTGTCTTTTGCCTTTCAGAAGAGGTTTTTTCTTCTTTATTTTTCTGTACAATGACTTTGTACCTACTCCCCTAAATCTGGGAATGATAACCCAGCTGCAGGTTGCTAGTTTACAGCTGTGCATAGCAGACAACACTTTTCTTCTATCCTCTGGTATTTACATTTTCTTCTACTTTCCCTTTTCTTATTTGCAACCTATACTACATGCACCATTAGGGCAAAGCTTAGCATCAGTATCCTGCACTGTTTTCTCCTCTGTTTCTGGATTGATAAAATAACCTTGGGCAAGCTTACCGCCTCAAGCCCTTTTCCTATGAATGCCTCATGTCTCCAGTTAAATGGGGAAGGGTCTTTGCCATCTGTTTGTTTGTGAAGGAAAAAAAGAAGTGTAGACAGAGAGAAATATTTCTGAAGAAGCTCTTGCTTTGGAGTAACGTTGGACAGACTAGAGCATTGTTCAGCTACTGGGGTGGTGGGACAAGGGTGTCCCAGTGTGGCCGCTGATGCCATTAGGAATCTAACTAATCAGCAACCTTTGAACTGAGACTATAAAGGAGTAACTGGAACTATAAATACTATAAATATGGCTATAAATACTGTCTTGGTTCCAACTTGCCTTTCGACTCTGCACCATACTTTCCAGTGGCTTTTGCCTCCTGTAGTCTGTAATTTGCATTCTTTGAGATTACACTTTGCTCTAATATGACATATACCTCATGAGCACTTTCCTTTTGCATTTGAGCTCAGTGTTCCCCATCTCTAGTGCTGCTTTTCAGCTTCTGTGCATTAGGGCTCTTTCCCTCAGAGGAGCATCTCCCCACCCCAGAAGCTTGACGCATACTTGGGACAATGACACCTATCGCTTGAATATTGCTCCATCCAGATGGTAATGACCAATGCAGATACTGCTTTTCCATTTCTGTTCTTATAGTTGGGTTACTCGATATGGGGATGTAAATCCCTTCTCACTCATGCTGCTGATTTGCCTGCCTCCCCCCACTTCCCTCCTGCCTGCTTTCTCTGTCCTTGGAGAACTACGGACATGTTTTGTCAGTGTAAATACAACCTCCATGGTGGCTACACTGCTATGGCTCTTGATGATCCCCTTTTGACTAGTTCTCATAAATGTTAGTAGAGGCCAGACCAGAGGGAAAAAATCCTGTTCTGCTTGAAAACTGCTTTTATTTGCATTTTCTTTTAAAAGGTATGTAGAAAATTAGTCATTCATGTGTGAGGAGAAAAGCTAACATCCCTTGTAACCAAGCAGTCAAATGGTCTATATACCTGGGCAAACAGGTCATAGAAGCTGCAATTAACCACCTTTGACTGAAAAGTAACTTTGAATTTTCAACTTTCATGGCCACTCAGTGGTGTTTGCAAAGCCTTCCTAGAGCATATGGTAACCTTTAGCCCAGCACAAGCCTTCAGGAATAATTGCAAAGTCTCTATCAGGGTTCTGCATGAGACATATGGTTAATATTACACTACAGTTTGGTTCTTGTTTGTTTGTTTGTTTTTGCATTAAGTACATCTGAGTCCCTCAGCTCTCATCCAATATCAGTTTTAGGGCTGGCTGAAGAACTATATTGATATTGAAAGACAAAAGCCTCTCATTTGCAAGGCAGTTACGCAGAGGGTTCTCATTACGGCTCATTATGTCAGGCTTTGTGCAAATATTTTCAAAGAAAAGGCTCCTGCCCCATAACGTGCTCACAATCTGAAGAAATGCAATAGAAAAAAAAAGGGCAGGAAACAGAAGCACCAAATAATAGTGAAGTGGCTTGTACGAGACGACATGGCCTGTGACTGATGGAGCCCGGAATAGAACCCAGAATTACTGAGCCCTGCTGCCTCTCTCACCCACTATGTTCCCAGGGCTGATTTTTATTTTAAATGTTTGTGAAACATCTGCATGTATAAAAGAACGAATCATAAACCAACTGCAGCTCATGGCCTTTCTGTTCTGTCATCCGCATTGTTTTAGGACCAAGGACCAGGGAGAGAAAGATCTGTTAAGCAACATCCCATGGGCAATATAAATCTCCTGAGAAAATAATGTGACTTCTTCATCCTATCTGATTCCTGAAAGGCCTTCATCCCTCGTAGGATGGTACGCGCTTGTTGTCCCAACATGTTCCCAGGAAGAATTTTGTGCTGGACCGACAACGAAGCCCAGCTGTGATGCTGGCAGGACAATAGGAAGGGGATGAAGGACAGTGGGTGTCCTAGTCGACTTGCTGCTGTTTGGACACTGTCATTTCTTCTGCGACAGTGTAAAGTCAGCAAGCACAGCTGTATGCAAAGTTAAGCAATTCCCACATGTGCTAAGCCCTTAAAGTGGGCATGCCGTACCTGGGCTTCCTTATTTAAATTGTTGATTTCATGTGGCGCTTCACCCTGCTCTTTGACAACTGTTTATTTTGGTCTTCTACTCCCATTAAATAGAGTGTGGGGATGGTCAGATACGCAGTGCTATCAAAGATCCAAATCAAGCAGGCTCTTTGATCCAAACCCATAACATAAGACAGACCCAAGAAGGCAAGGAATGAAAGGAGCCCTGAGGTGACAGAGAGCTGGCTTACTTGGTGCTGAGGAGAAAAGGTTAAATAAGTTGTCGCTGCCTGCACTGCCCATTTCCCTGAGCTCCCTCCAAGCACTGCAGAGGCAAATGTGCGTTTCGTGCTGCACATCTCCCAGCACTTCACAACTGGGAGCATTGGAGGAACTCTCTTTTTATCTGGACCTGAAGCTAATGGTGTCACTGGAGACCTTCTGCCTGTCGCTTCTGTGGGTGATCTTGTCCCCTCGGTGTTCTCATTGACATGAGGAGCTCTGTCCCTGTTTAACATGAGTGGGAGCTCTGCGCACCTCACAAAGTCAGAGTGTGAGTGTTTAAATATAAGCATCCACACACCGAATGATCTAAATTAAAGGGTCTGTTTTGGAAATGTGAAATCTCAATGCCTTTGCCCGAAGCTGCACCTGGTCAGTGGGACATTCTCCCTGCTGCATGGTGAAGCAAGGCAGCTTTGAGTGCAGATAAAGCGCTGATGTCCGCCACACACATAGTTTTGCCATTGAAAATCAATGGTCTCACAACATCCACATCTAAAAACTTCTCCTGTATCGCTCACCAGGAACCGCTCTTGAAGCAGCAGCTGAAATGCTGCTGGGAGAGGAGCTCTCGGCAGCTTCCTCCTACCCTCCATCTCACCACTAAGGTGAGGGTCAAAGCTGAGCTCAGGGTTCTTTCCCTAAGCCCTTGTTATGCAGGCACGGTACATGATGGAGAAGTTCACCATGTGAGAGGCTGCTGAAGGGATGAAGGAGGGAGGAAGGGCAGGGAGGTGAACTCTTAGGTAAATGCTATTTCTTTTTAATTTCTAGATCACATGGAAAACAAAAGTCTCCCTAATTGTGACTGTGCACTTATTTAAAACATTAGTATAAGCACTGAAAAAAATGGGTGACTAGAAGTAAACTCCTTAGGGAAGGAGACCCCTCTGCTGCAGTGACTTTGGATTGGTCTTTCCTTAAAAGTCCTGAGCACCCAGCAGATCCCACTGAAGTCCCAGTTAAAATAGTTTTTTTTTTCCCATTAGCTCACATGCTGAACTACGGATGCAAAACCCAACTCGTGGCCCCATTTTTATCCCCATGAACAAGCATAATAAAACAAAAACCTGTAAAGAGAGTTACATGTCTGTTGCCTTTCTTTGCTAGGGAATAGATGGAAAAAGACTTTCTTTTTTTTTGAGTGCTCCCTGGTGAGGAGGGGCTCACATCAGACGATGCAGTGGGGGCTCCTGCTTCCCAAGCTGTCCTGGGAGAAGCCCCTGGAGGCTGCAAGTGGGCAGCCCGGGCACACAGGCCTTGCAGTTGGCGCGTTAGGCCAGCAGGAAGTGGTGCCGAGCTGTCCAGGCCCCGGGGAATCCCTGCAGAGCAGGAACGTGTCAAGGAAGAAGCGATTGCAAGATCCCTCTGCACTGTCCCAGCCTCTTGGTTTGCAGTCTCGCCCTTCCGAGCTGTGCCCCGATGTGATTTGAAAGGGAAAAATAAAGAAAGAAAGAAAACAAGACAAAATTAAACACCATCCCTCACAGTAGATCTCAGAAATCTGACTGCAACTTTGCTGCCAGTAGCTTCAGTGAGCACTTCTGGCTATTTCAACCAGAGCGTCACCTTTTATCAATGCTCATTAATACTAACCTGCGAGGCGGCCAAGCGGCGCAGTCGGTACCATCCGAACCCTTCCTTCCCCCCGGCCCCCGCCGCTTCCCAGCCCATCCCCAGGCGGCCATTTCGTTCCACCTTTTGTCACCATCTGTATATGGTTAGCCGGAGAATGTTTATTATATAATTTAGTTAACTCTCGCATAGCGAGCCTGCCTGTTTGATGTGCCCTCCTTTTAATGCAAAGCACACCATTACTAGTTAATGATCATGAACTGTCATCATAGTCACTTTGAAAAGGTGACAGTGATGGATGGAGCCAGCGGCTCCCAGGGAGGTTGATCACTGAATGGACAGTAAAGTTTATTTAAGCCTGGGCCTGATAATGGCTCTGCATATTTCAGATGGGTTGTTTCCAGTCACTTCTGGGATAGCAGACATTCCCGAAATGATGCATCCCCCTTTGCCCTCCCGCCTGGCTTTGCCTTGTCATATGATAACAGAAAAATTGCCCTACGTTTTGGCATCTCCTCGACCTGCCTCACTGCGGCTCTCCCATTGCTAAAGAGGGGAAGTCCTGAAGCCAAACATTGAGTTTTGAAGGAAGGGAAAGAAAAAAAGGCCCTTTTGTAGGCTCTCAGGCAAAGCCAGAGATGGGCCCATGCATGGATTCAACTAGTAGGGTTGCTGTTGCTTTCCTTTTGACAGTACAGTAGATCAAAACTCTCTCTCTCTATACACACACATATATAAAAATGTAATTTCTAAATAAATATGTATGTTTATAAATATAAATATAGTTGGATAGAAATTTCCTTCACAGCATCTAACCAGAGATCTAGCTCCTGTCATAGTCAATGCAGGTAATGCTGCATTTTGATGAGTAGCTCGAGCCTTTCCCTTGGACCAGACGCTGCACAGGAGAGCATCAGCTCTCCTGCCGATGCTCATGAATCCTCCCGCTCCCTTTCCAGCACGGACCCCCCAGGGAGGGCACTTAAAGCCTGTGCCCCGCTGGCAGCCAGTCGCCAGCTGGGGCTGGCAGCCGGCTCCGGCGGGCAACCTGGAGCTTCGGGGTTGGAGCCTCCAGGTCCCAAGATAAACAAGAGCGCCGGTGAGAGTGACCAGCGCTGGGTCAGGCGAAGGGTCGCCCGCGGGTCAGGCTGCCCTGCCGCCCGCATATTTTGGTTGTGTATTTACCTCCGAACGCGCCATGCGCAGC
>JAUBOD010000302.1:4560801-4572564 GCA_032353885.1 Nothura maculosa
ATGACATTACTGCTGTTTTCACAAGCTGTTGTGAATGCAGCAAAGCAAATGCTGTATAAAAGTGAAAGCCGCTTGTATTTTCCATCCTGATATTTTGGGTTACTGTGAGGAGAATGTTACATCCGATGACTCATAGTTGTGTCCTGGCAGTAAGAGGCATGGCTGAGCTCCTGGTGGAGAAATAAACTCGTGTCTTGGGGCCCAGCTGGTGCGAGGGACTCTGTGTCCCCCTAGCACACCAGAGTTGTTAAGCTCGTCTTGCAAAAGCCTCAGTTCAAGAGGCTGGTGCAGGGTAGCCAGCCTGGGGTCTGGGGTGGCAGGATCTGTCTGAGCTGGGCAGCAGGGCACAGCTTCAGTTGGTGGGTCTGGGGGAGGATAAGCACTTGTGTTGGAGCCAGGATATAGCTCTTCTACTGCAAAACCCTTTAGCATTGGTAGCTGCGTGTTTTTGGCACAATTGACACTTCCTGAGATGAGGTTGTTGCAGGTGTTTGCAGCAACAGCAAATCAGGTTGTGGCTGCTCTGTTTTGAGAGGCAAAAGAAGTACCTGCAGGGACATGAGCTGTGCTTTTCTGGTAGGCTTCAGGGCTGTTCCCTGAGCCATGTTATTTACTTATGAAGGTGTAAATCATCCTTTACTTCCCTGCTACGATGCATACACAGTGCTACACGAAGCTTGGTGGTGCTCTCCTCAGCAGAGTGAAGAGCGTTGTGCACAGGCGCCTTCTCCATCCTTCCGCAGCAAGGAAATGTTCCAAGGACAGCCCCCTTCTGTGGACACTCTAGCAAAATTAACTGTATATGTAGATATATATACATGTAGATATATGTATCAGTTTTACAACCCAGTTGTGTTGGGCATCATTCTCTTGCTGCTCTGTTGTCTTCCCAAAGCAGCGTATCTCCCTCCATATGCTGGGATTCCCTGTCCATGCTGCCTGCGCCCATGGAGAGGTGAGCAGATCTCCCTGCACTTGCATTCCCCTGGCCTTTGCATACACACTTCATCCCTCTCCTTCCACACTCTTCCCTGTCCACACGTACTCCTGCATCACCTCTTTATGAAAACATACCCCCCGCACAGCTTTTGGGGATGTCTCTAAGCCACACATGGAGCCGTTCAGACATATGCGCTTGCTCCTCTTAGTTTGCTAAGGGCAAAGATGAGGGCAAATTGCTCAGACAGAGCAGCTGCCAGGGTAGACCTGGTCTTGTCACCAAATGGACTTGCCACGTGGACACTGAGCTGCACCACAGGAATGGAAATACAGACTGGACCCACAGCCGCCTCCTTCCGTCATGGAACTAGAAAGTTCAAGGGGACTCCTCGTGTGGGAGGGTTTTCAGCATCTCTTCCTTGCTGAGAAAAAGCTCAGTGCAGAGTCACAGAATCATAAAATGGTTGAGGTTGGAAGGCACTAGAGATCTAGTCCAACTCCTCTGCTCCAGCATGGACACCCAGAGCACGGGACACAGGGTTCCATCCAGGTGGGTTTTGAAGACCTCTAGAGAAGGAGACTCCACGGCCTCCCTGGGCAGCCTGTTCCAGGGCTCTGTCACCCCGACAGTAAAAAAGATGTTCCTCACATGGAGATGGAACTTCTTGTGTTTCAATTTCATACTTGATAAAGCATCCTTGGGTATAGGGATCAAAGTGCTCTTGCGTATGTAGAGCACTCAGCTCCAGCACTGGACCTCTACACAAAAGGAGCCTGTGAGGCTGCACAGGCTGCAGTTATCAGCATCTGGGGCAGGAAACTGCCCACATCACAATAACCTGAACCCCACCTTATGTCAGCAAGCCCTACAAACACCAGGACCCGGCTGCCGGCTTTTGCACAGCCTGGTACTGTACACCGTAACCAACTCACATGCTGAGCGGGCGGAAAAACAACACGACTGGCCCCTTCTGATGGCCAGCAGATAAACGCTCGTTCCACTCAGACGGGTATTGTTTCCTTCCCACCGGCCTTCTTTCTACCACCACCGAGCACACGATAAAGCCTGGGCTTTTTATAGGCTTCTGTTTGAGTTTGGGCCGATTTCAATGCAGTCATTCAAAACGAACATGCTTGGTGAATTGTTAATTCAAGTTCCATGGAACACGGTGGTCAGGAAAAATGTAAAGATTATTGTTAACCGGTTGACTCCGGCATGAATTCCTGCTGCCGTTTGCACTAGAATTACAATTATTTTAACTTTTCAAGGCTTTTAATTATACAGCCAGGCTGGGAAGGGAGGAATAGAGTATGAGGGAGGGATAGAGTATTCATGATCAAATGTTTTTTTTCATCTCTAAAGTCCTTATCTTGGTCAAACTCTGTTAATATCATCATTTCATGGAACAAGTTGCCCAAAGAGGTTGTGGAGTCTCCTTCTTTGGAGATCTTTACAAACTGCTTGGATGCAGCCCTGTGCCCCGTGCTCTGGGTGACCCTGCGTGTGCAGGGGGTTGGACGAGATGACCTCTGAGGTCCCTTCCAACCTTAAGCATTCTATGATTCTATGATTCTCCATCTGCCTCCCAATGTGGATGGAGTTGTTACTCCAGCCTGAACTCTAGCAGAAATGAAACCAAAAACCCATTCTGACCACTAAAACACAGTTAGATCCACATAGGGATAGAGACAGAAAAGTCTTAAGGGATCTTTTACACCAGAACTCTTGTACTGATTATTCCTTACAACCACCTTGGTTATTGTGGCTGTGTTCAATACAAAACTGAGAGTGCAGCCCTGGGCAGCCTGCTGGGAGGCTCTGCACTGATTGGTGGCTGTTCCTCTGGCTGCTCTCGCCTTGAAGAGAGGGTGGGAAAATTCCCGGTGTGTTTGGGTCATGGAATAGCACTGGAGCCCTTCGGAGGAACAGCCCTGCAGGTAGTGTAACTGCTGAGAGCCCTTTTCCTGTGCTTGTTTCCCCTGATTGGTACTTCCTGCATTATTTCAAGCCTAAGTCCTGTAAAAGATCTTTGCAACCCAAGCTAGTATTATTGAATGCCTGTGTAATACTTACAGCCCCTCCATGCATTCTTATGCTCTGGAAAATACTGACCTTCTCTCAGTACTGACCCACTTCTGTCACTGTCATGATTGCATCTAGCTGTATGTATTTTCAAGTGAGAGATCCTTTGACCTTAGTTTTTCATCTCTCCTCAGATGCTGCAATGTCTGTTGCTAAACTTGTTCCTTATAACAAGCCTTTTTTTTTAGTGAATTACCTACAGTATCTCTGTATTAATCCTCTGTTTGTGTACTGATTCATGCCTACTCTGCTCTTCTTCACAGTATTCACTGTACTTCACTGTGCACACCAAATCTTTGCCTTCCTTGTGTGAAGAGGTTAATTTGGGTTGACTGAAATATGTAATGGGGACATGGGAGAATCTTCTGTCCTTGTAGTCATGTGTTTCTGCTTTTTTTCCCAAAGCCAAACAATACAATACAATTGGGAAAGACACAACAGGCTGGGCTCTAGCGCAGTACAAAGTCTCCTCTTCGTCAACACAGTTAGCAGCGCTACTTGTCAACATTCAGTGCGCCTAAAGGTTTGGTTTGCTGCTGCTGTTCGTATTGTGGAAACAACCAAGGCAGCCTCTCAGCTCTGGGAATATTCAAAACTCAAGTGAGAAACAGCTTCTGGCCTGAGGAACTTACAGTTCTGCTAGACAAGATAGATATAGGCAGGGAGAACAGTCATGGAGAAATCAATGCCAAAGCTAGGAGTAATTAAGTCCAGGTTTCTGCTCATGAAACTCCAGGGCTCTAGGCTGCTCACTGAATTAGGCAGCAAATGTAAATAGAGGTTTTTTATGGCCTCTTTTACTTGATCAATGAATGTTTAAAACAATATTTTGACATTCCTGCTTTTATTTTATTCCATGTACTTCTGGAAAGTTTTTGTTTTTGCTGCAGCAGCTACTCAATAAATGAGTATGTTTGAGTTGAATTGATGGCTCTTCATTTAAAATCTTTCCCAAATGCTATTCCCTTATTTCTCACAGTATGCCATGATCCACCTTAGGGATGATTTTCCTCTGGCATCATTTAAAAGTCTTTGTGGTTGGAATATGTAGCTTGTGAAAGGTGCTGGGAGTCTTTTGCCCGAGAGTTTAATGAAACTGGACACTGTGACAATTACTGTGGTCAGAGCAAGAGCAAACATCTGCTTCCTCTGAAATATCTGGGAGGTTTGCATCTGCATGTAGACACACACATGCCTATACAGAGCCATAGGCACATGCAAACTTTGTGTCGCAAACTGGATTAGCTCTGTGCAGTAAAGTCTGGTCCTCAGGTTATTTTACTCCTCTTGCCTTTCTATTGCCCTCCACGGGAGGTATACGATGTCTCTCCCCCTGTATCTGAAAATTTTCCATCTGAGGTGGAAAGAAACCCTCGGAAAAGTATTTGGTGTGATCCTTCTCCTTGTTAAGTCTAGCACAGGCTTGTAAAGTGCCACCGGGAACAGCAATTAAAGAGCTATGCAATTTGGTTCATGGTTATCTGCAAGGTCAGGGAGAAGTTCAGTCTGTATTGGTGAAGGCTTTTAGCTTCTCATGCAATTTAAATACAGATCTGGCTTGTTAGCAGCAAAAAGAAAAGCAAAATGTATTAATCAGTCCTAACCCTCATAAACCTAAATCCTTTTTTAGGCTCCCAAAATTGCTCCTTTAATTCACAATATTAATAAAATGAAATCAACTATGTTTAATGTAGGTTGGCTTTGATGCAGGCTAAGAATGTTAAAGAGGAACTCCATACAGACTTTCCAAAATACCTCTTGGATTGCCTCTGCTTAAGTGGACTTCTCTGCTAGGGACCTCCAAAGTAGTGGCACCCCACTTGCCTGAGACTGGTGCCCAAGGATTTTCCTGCTGGGAAACGTTCACCAGGTCTTTACTGGTCTGTGGGCAGCTCCCCAGCCTTCATCCCTCTTAGTCCTTCTGTCTCACTCCCTCTCACTTCCTCTGTCTTTCCTTGCCTTAGTTCATGCAATTACTATTGTAACTAGAGTAGTCACTCTCTTTCTTCTCCTTAATGGACCCAAGTAGAAATGTCTTACAGTATTTTTAGTTGAAAGCTTGGCAGCCTGGCCAGCCCCTGGGCATTTTGCCACCTTGAGCGAAAAATGTGCATGTGGCCGATAAGAGTTACAATGTGCTGTGCTGGCCCACGGGGACCGGGCCAGGCGCTGCCTGCTGCCTACCTGCTCCATGGAGAGAGGAGGGGGCCAACATGGGGCTGCCCACCCTGCCACCATCTCCACCACCCCTCCTTAGCCTAGGCGTTCCAGACCTCCCCTATGCTTAGATCTATGGCTGGGGTAGATCCCAGTAACTCCTTTCCCCCTGGTTTACATGCATAGTGTTGTCTTGCATAGTAGCCCATGGTCTGAACACATGGTGGTGAGACCCAAGCATGCTGGTGTTCCCCTGGCTTGTGCTGGGCACACACGAACTGTCGCTCTTTGCCCAAGTATTGTGACTGGCTCCATTTGCTTGGAGCTGTTGTCTGCTGATGTGTCAGACAAAATATTTGCAAGTGGGGACGGCCTGCTGTGGTGTCAATAAGCTACAGTCAATAAGGAATCGTTGTGGGATATTAGTTTGAAAAATAAATATCATTTCAGGCTAGTAATTTTAATACCTAATTTCCCCAACATATCTCTAGGTCTGCATCTTGCTAAAGAAATGGATAAAGCATAATTAAAGATCTAGGGAAATGTGTGCAAACTGCTGCTTTCATGAAGTATGGCTTTTGGAGAAGAAGGAGGTTATACAGCCTTATGCTCCTTACAGTCTTTGCTCACCTAACCCAGACTTGTGATGGCCCTAGCTAACTGTTAGTCAAGAAAGGGAGAGAAATTCCCTTTCCTTATTCCTGAAGAAGTGTTTTCAGAGATAGCATAGATGCTCTAAATAGTCTTCAAATAGGCCTATCTTGTCTATTGACACCAGAGGGAGAATACCTGGCTGGCCAAGGGAGGGACGGACAGCTGTGACTACCTCTTCCAATCCACACTGCCAGTTAAGAGACCAGACCTGTGATGACTGCGCCAAGGAAGTATGCATGATCTGTCTGTCTCTGGGCAAACATCTCAGTAGTTTTCTTTACAAAGTGGAATAATTTCCAAAGGAACAGTGCTGGTGCCTTGGACAGTTTTGGAGAGACTGGTGTTTTCGGCAGTTACTTAGGAGGGAAAGCACTAACGACCAGGTCTCCCACAGCTGGGATATGGGCTGTAAGGACTCTAGCATGGGGGGGTGCTATGGGTGTTGGAGAATCCTGCTGTGCAGCAGCACAGAAACCAGCAGCAGGCCTGGAAGAGGCCTCCAGAAAGGCCTCTCCTGCCTGAGAGCAGGCCGACTGTAGAGGCATCACAAGTGAGAGGTGTTCTTATATTGCACTTAAGGACACTCTGTGACCCCCCTTCCATTAAAAAGGTGTTTCACCCTGCCCATTATGAGCAGCGAAATAGATTTGTTCTGTTCTTCATTTAAGAACTGTTAAATTTAGCTGAAGATCTTTATCATGTCCACATCAGTCTTCTTTTTTTTGGCCTAACTTATCCAATTCTTTCAGTCTTCCTGTACAGGTCATGCTTCCAAGACCTCTCCTCATTCTTGGGACTGTCCCTGGACTCTCTCCAAGTGGGGTCTTTCCTCAAATGTATTGCCCAAAGCTGAACACAATATAACAGCAACAGCTGTAACAGGACTTCACTGAACAAAAGGCTAATTCCTCATGGGCATCCTCTTTAATTCCTTGCAAAATGATGTTTGCTTTTTGATTCTTTTTGTAATAGTGTGATTCATATTTTTTTCTGTAGAATTGCTGTTTAACAAACAGTTTCCATCCTGCATTTTTTTAGGCTGATTATTTCTGCCTAATTACAGATCTTTGTATTGATCCCTTTTGAATTTTGTCACATGATCTCTCTAATTTGTCAATGCAATCTCTCTCTCTCTCTCTCTTTTTTTCCCCTGTAAATTTGATCCTATCTCCCAAGATACCTGCATCTGCTACTTCCACCATCTCAGTTTATGCTCTATTGCATGGTCATAAATGATGACTGGAAACAGAGCTCAGTGTTGAGCGCTGTTCCTCACCAAGGATTTCTCCCCATTTTGACCATAAATCAAAAATCACTGGAACTGTAGGGTGTTTTCTTTTGCTTGGAAAGCATGTGAGATATCACCAAAATCCCCTCCAGACAGGTGCCAAGCACTGTAACTCTGCTGAGCAGATAAGGAGCTGCTGGAAAGTTTGAAAGTTAACTGGAAAGACACATTAGCAAAGAAGCCTGTGGGCTTTAGGTGTCCTGAAGCTCAGACTGCTTATGCCTTAAGAAAATGGTAGTCTGCCTGCCTGGAAAAATTTCAGGTGTCTCATGGGCTTGCTGGCACTTGGGCAGAGAGCTTGAGCATCCAGCCTTTGTGCTTACATGTCTCTGGGACCATTAGGGCTTGCTCTAGCTACCTACTTCTGCTTGGTGGATCCAGTCCTTGCAATGCAGCTCTTCTGGTTGGGCCAAAAGGAACAAACTCACCCCAGAAAGTATTTCAGTTAACCATGTTTGGAGGGGCTGTTTCATATGAAAAAGTCTTTCTGTGCCTATGGACTGAAGTTCTTCTTCTGAAAGACTTATATTTCTAGGAAAATATTTCATGCTTAACCCACCTTACCAATACAAAGAATTGTCCAGAGACTGCAAACTACTGCAGCCTGCAAACTTTTTGAGTAGGGATTTCAGTCACCTGACGGGCTACATTCAGAGATGATGGGTTGCTCAACAAGCTGCGAGTTTGAGTTACCATGAAAATTGTATCTTACCTTCCCCTCACCCCTTTCTGACATTAAAACCTTGAAGAGCTACAGCACACAGAACAAAGCAGAAAGCAATAGGAGAGCAGCAAGGTCACACATCTGCTGCTTTCCACACTTTCTTATCTCTGACATCACAGGCCCCAAGGTCTCTCTTCTCATTAAAACAGCTGAATAATTGCAAACTGTACACAAACTGACTAAACCTGTGGCCTTCTGCCTTAGTCATAATACGGCACATCTTGCCAGGGAAGAGGTTCTTCGACTAGGCTGGGTGGAGGGGCTGAAGAAACAAGCTTGCTTTGTAGGAAACCCAGCGGACAGCCTTTCCTCCGGCACCATCCTCTAGGCTGACATGTTGCAGGACCTCCATTAAACAGGAGCATCAAGGGTCACCACCAATGGCACTGCTGGGAGTGCTGGGAGGTGACTTCATCATGCCCTATAGACATGGGGCCAGCCCCAGGGTGAGCACAAGGACTCTGTGCATTCCTAGCCCACCCACCGGTGCCACCTCCATTTGAGGTTAACTTTATTACCAGTGGAGAAATAATAGGCTAGAAACAAAACCCAAGGATGGAACAGGGAGATACTGCCTGGGAGAAGGGTGGAAAAACAAAAGATACGGCATGGTATGGGTTGGGAAGCATGAAAACAGAAGGCAGGAAAGGAGGGAAATGTTCTTTGAATCAGTAACTGTCACATACAGCTTGGATATGATCAAGCAGTGCCAGCCTGGGTGAACCTCAGACCTCTGGCTCTTGCAGCTGGTCGCTGCTCAAAAGAGCTGCTTCAAAAGAAAAAGCATCTGCATCTGGTCGATGGTCAAAGAGCTGGCCGTTGTGAGCATCCTCACTGCTATATCCAGGGCTGCCATGACTCAGGTGGCCATCACGGAGTTTTCCGAGGAACGCACCCACAGCCGTCACTGGCCCTGGTGATACGCATTAGCCGCAACCCATTTGTCATGACATAACACAGGACATAGCACATCTGTTTCTGGGGGTTGTACACACAACCCTCCTTGGCAATTAATATTTAGCATCTGGAAGTACAGCAATCTGGGAAAGCTAAGAAGAGAGCAAGCGGATGGGGGTGCAAAAATAATGTGTGCACTGAAGTGAGTGAATGAAGTTGCTATGAAGTTGCAAAACTTCTCCTGGAAGAATAGAAGTGATTGTGAAAACTGAAAATCAGGAAAGGTTGCTTAACAGGTGGCTTCTGACAGAAGCAATTAACTGAAGGCATTAGTAGTTATAGTCATTCTTGTGTAATTCGTAAAATGTTGGAAAGCCCAAGCAGTGCAGTTCCAGGTGCCTCCTGCCCAATGCTGGCCTCACAGCACATCTCCAGCTTTTGTCCCTGTAGTGAGCCTGGCAACATTTGGAGTTTGGCTGAAATGTGTCTAGCAGCTAGGCTTCCACCCTTCTCCTGGCTTACTGCTTATCCTCACTGCTAGAAATGTAGCACATTGTTCTTTTTTTTAAAAATCTCTTTTAGCTTCCAGCTATTCTTGTTGTTTCCAAAAAAAAAAAAGAAAAGAAAAGAAAAAAAAAAGCAGCCTTTACTTCTTGGCATCATCTTGTGAATGAATCTGCAGCATCATCAAGTCAACTCAGCCTTCTTTTAAAAAGCTGATCACTCAGAGGCAATGCCTTCAGTCTGTATTTTCCTGCACATGCTCCTATTTTTTCAGCATTTTTTGAAGTGTGGAACCCAGACCAAGAGCCAGTATTGCACCAGTAAAACGACTTCCCTGCATTTTACTCAGTGGGAACTCATTAAAATCTGAGCAACATGCTAGAAGCAATAGGGACAGAGGAGTGGCTTTTTCCTGTAAGAAGACAGTTCCCCAGGTGTTTTTGTTTTGTTTTGTTTTTAAGCCTTTGTTTCTTTAAACTCCGAGTCTTGACTACTGCTACAAGTAGGCTGCCAAAGTTTCAAGCTGATCGAATTTGCCTCGGAAGTAAGCTATCTAGTAAATTTTCTCTTTGTGACATGTTCTTAGACTAACATGTTGCTTATCTGGTGAAACATTCATCATAGACAGCTTGTGGCACATTGCCTCAGCTCCATCATGTGGTTCCGGGATTTCTATCCAAGTGCTTCAAGACAGAAGAAGATGCCACTGCAAATACTAACTAGCAAATGTTGCTGAAGTGCAGGTGTAATTCCTGAGCTCTGCCTTGGCAAAGTCCTGGTGAAATAAGTTCTGAAAAATGACTGAGAAATGGCAGGACTGTAGAGCCACTTGGAATCAGGATACAGTGGTGGGAATAATGTGCAGCATCCCAGCATTCAGAGCAGGACCTGCCACAAAACTTATGGGCTCTCTTAGCCAGAGAGTAGTTTGTTTCCAGATTACTAGACATTTTAAATGATCCTTCTTTGGGCCCTGCTGCTTGAACATTAGAACTTGTAGCTCACAATAACTCCTGCATGCAGGAGAAAAACATGAGAAAAATAATGTGACACCTAATATAATCTCAAGATGTTTAAAAAAATGCCCTGAATGGGCCAATTTTTCCCTTTGAGAATTGTTCTAGATGTCTTGGAAAATTTTATTTTCTGGTGGCATTAAGTATGTTGAAACAGATCATTTAGACTTTCATTAAGATGACATTGAAATCTTTCATTGCAGCTTTTTGTGGTCAGTAGCTATAGGTTCTATTTAGCTACTGAGCTGACTTTGGCAAAGTGAAGTTTTCTGAACTAACCCAAACCAAGCACTTCAGAATATCCATTGTGTGATTAAAAATGAAATAACAATACAACTTATTCATTTGGTTGTCCATGTGGAAGAAAATTTCAGCCTGGTAAAATAAGCTACAGATTAGAAATATCTTTTCTAAGCACTGCTAGTGAGAAAGAACAGCAACCCAGGTCTGTCAGTTCTATTACATAGGGAATATCACTTAGATAAACCTATGCTGAATGCATATCTGCTGATAACCATAGGTACACCCCTTTTACATATATACAGCTTCCAACCTCTACATGTGTAAAAAGCCACCCTGAAACACAGGGTTCCCAGTCTCACCAGGGCTGGATTATACAGGTATGTCTCATAGGTAGTATTCCTTCAATAGACCCCAAAACAGGCAATGAAAGAAGTTCAATGCCTATTTTATAATAGAAATCAAGTGTGATGAAGGCTAAGGAGGTGCTGAAAGCCAACAGTGAATTTCTGTGACCAGCTGAGGAAAATAAGATAGTGAGGTTGTGCAATTCAGTCTCCCCTGACCAACACCACTCTCCTCCTCATGCTCTTCTAAACTAAAAACTCAGAGGAATAGAGTGAGCATGAGAGTGTTGGGAATAAATAATCCCAGAAGTACAAACTCACTGGTAGGTCTCAACTGATGAACAGGGTGAGACTCCCATGTAGACTTAGAAGGTGTCCCCAGTGCTCAGACTTTCCAGATTTGCCAACATTTCCTTAACATTTGGCTTGAGGCTGAAGTCCACCTGAATACACTCCCCTCTACTAACAAGGCACTATCAACATTTATTACAGTGCCATGCATAATGGGTTGCAGCTGCTTGGGGCTTGGAGAAGCATGAATTCACATCCTCTATCCCTCCTCTTCTTGTTGTGATTATTCATGTGGCTGCAATACTTGGGATCTGGGACTCTGTGGATCTTGGTGTAACACACATGCACTAAGACAACATCACAGCTTCTGGGATGCTTGTCAGTGAAGTAGATATGATAAGTTAAAGGCAAACTGGCTCTTGTAGAGCCCACATGGTGGGCCAGATGCAGACGTGAGCAACACTTCCAGCCTCAGCCTTTATCCAGGTACTTCCTGCAAAGCAAAGCAGCAAGAAGGTTGTCCTGCTAAAGATAACAGTTGTTACATAACCCACCTGTGAACCCTTAGTAAGTATTTGCAGGCTATGACTTGCTTCTCAGGAGGCCCCTGTTGAGAAGCTGTG
>JAUBOD010000302.1:4572664-4627997 GCA_032353885.1 Nothura maculosa
AGCTGCTGGCAAGGGTTATTCCATCCCAAGAGAACCTGGGACTGAGCTGCAGAGTGGCTCTGATGGTTTTAAGAGATAGTTATAAATATATGAACTTTGCAAAACAAATCAAGCATGTGCTCCAAAACTGAACGACTTATTAATTTTTTAAAAGTTTTATGGGGGACAGAGAAAAATTGAGGGTTAGGAAGAATTTCCATTGTCTAATCATTCTGCTTCATATCATTGTTTCTGAAAGCATCCACAGATCCTCATGGCTCTCCTTCTATCACTGCTAGCAAGAACAGTGTTTCAGGTAGGGAAGTACAGAGAGAAATAGCAAATCCGTTAATGCAGATTGCGCTTTTCAGCTCATCTGAGGCTCCCAGAGGCACCTTAATACCACGTATCCCTATTTAGGGGTGGTGAAGGAAGAGCTCAGAATGAAGACAATCAGAACTAGGTAGAGCAGACTCACAGACTCTGGAGCTTCAGGCTTGTGTTTCAAGCTGTGAGAATGTGGTGGGTGTTTTACCCATTTCTGCAGAGAGTGCTGGAGATCGGGTCTGCAGCTCTGAGGTGTTGTTTTCATTTTCACAAGGAAGATGGAATAGGTGAGAAGAAAGATGGCCTTATTGGAAACAGGGAACACTGTGGGCCTTGAGAGAGAAGGAGCAGCCATGGGTGACTCCTGAGGGAAGATCAGGACATGATGTGGGAAACAAATCCCTTCTAAGTCATCCTTACACTGGCTTAAACGTTAAGTAGGACCAGAATGGACTGGGACAGCGGGAGAGGTAACAAAATGTGCTGGAACATGTCGCGTAGAAGCTGCTTACTTGTGCACACTAGGATTAACCTCCAGACACGAGCCAGCTGAAGGGGCAGCAGGAGACCTTGGAGACTGGGTAGGATCCTGTGAGGGCCTGTTAACCCAGCGGTATGAAGACAGGTCTTGCAAAAGAGAAGCGGCTGTCAGAGAGGAAAGTCTCCTAATGCAGTTGAGGGAGGAGGGGAAGGATTTTGGCTGTGGCTGAGTGGCCAGGGAAATGATTTCAAACCAGGAGGATAAAACCTGAGTGTAAAGTTACATGTCTTTGACAAAACACCAGAGAGAAATCTTTAAGTGATGTATTCTGTAGGAGAGAGTGTTGCTTTTTAAATAAAACATGACAACAGGACTTCCCTCCTGGACTACTCTGCTGTTCTCTCACTGGAATAGACTCCATTCTGTTGTTGAAAAGTCACCTGCTGCTGAGACCAGACAATCCCAGTAGCTATTGGCTTCAGAAGGATGAGGATGAAGGTGGTTTGCTGACAAAGATATAGACCACTTTGGAGAAGCAAAGAGTATCATCTTCAGAAGTTAGGTGACAAACCAGAGAGCAAGTCATGGCTGGACTAAAGATGTTCCTTTTCAAGATGTGGAGTGCAGTTTAGGCACTGGCTGCATAGTCCAGTGATGGAACAGAGGAAACTGTTTGTAAATTTATGACTCAGTTTGAAAATTCCCTTATTAAATGGCTTTCACTTTTTAAAATTAATTCTGAGAGTCTGAAATTCAGTGCAAGTTTATGTGTTACCATCAAAAGAACAGTTTGAATCCATTTTCTCTCTTCTATGGAAAATCATTACAGATGTTCCTTGCAGATATTTTGGGTGTCCACATTTTGAGCTGTGATGCAAATGCACGTGGGCTTTGCAGGAGCAGGAGTTCTGTGGCTTGTTTCCGCAGGAGTAGTCTTATGTGTGAGAAGTAACTGCAGGTCACAATGCAGGTATGACCGGATCATGCAAGAGATTTCTGGAACAGAAAATGCATAAAACTGACTGCTTGCAGAAATGAATTGCTGAAATTGAATCACAAAACGCGAATGAAGAGCAATGCAAAATCTTTATCTTAAAATTAAGAGGTAAAGCAAGAGTAAAATATGATTTATGGCCTAAAAAATGAACCAGATGAAATATACCGGAACTCATCTCTGAAGCCATGTTGTCTTGCCTCTGTAATCCTGATATGATATATATATCCTTCAGCATGATATACTCTAATTCTGTCTTTTCCTTGTGACTCCTTGGCTATATTTAAGGCTATATTTAACATTGGACTGTTTTGAAAATATTTATGAGTGTGAGGTTTAGTGGCATTTCCAGGGTATTTCTTGGCTACATTTTGGGACAGAGCCTGTGTTGTGGTTCCTGTACGTCAATAATGGATAAGGCTAATAATGTTTTTACAGAGATTAAGCAATTTTGATTCCAATTAAGAAGGTAGATCTTTTCCAATCTTCTCTTTTCCAAGATCCACCTTCTGTTTTCCAAGATCCATGAAGAATTCTTCTAAGCCGTAAATGTTGATTCTCTGTGGGGAAGCTGTGAAAAACTGCAGAAGGACCAATATCGTCCTGATCCCAGGGTTCAGATACGGGCAGCATGGACATCACCTGGAGCTGTGTTTTCATGCCTCCTCCAAGGGAAATTGGACCATAACGTACAGCTACGTAGAGCTATGATTCTGACTCTTTTGACTGAGATATTAACTGAGGGCACATATGACTTCTTTGCATCCCAAACAAGTTTAGGGCTAGCCATTCTTGGAAGCATTTGTCACCTCGGACTGTAGGTGTGCTGGGCTGCTTCTGGAGCCCAAACAATTCATGTCTGTCAGATGTATCTCTGTCCTGTAGTCTCCTGTGCTTCTGGGCCTAATTTGGCACAGAAAAGACAATTTGAGTGTTACTACTGCTGAGATGTAACTATCACCTATGTTAAACTAGTCCAAACAGGGGATGACTAGTCCACATTATCCACATTGGGGAGCTTTTCCAAAATAATATATTTATAATGAACTCTTCATCTCACAGAATGACAGATCTTCATGTAAAATTCACTTCAGTACTGACTTTCTTTCCCCTCTCAAGTACAGTGCACATTCTGGAAGACGATTAGCCAGGGAATCCTAATTAAGAATTTAAAAAATCCATGCATTCATTCAAATTGTATTCATGGAGCTTTAGTAAAAACCTCAACGACTGCCTTTCTGAACACAAGTATTTAGATAAAAGTATGGGTACAAGCTGTCTAACTGAAACTGATGCAAGCCTTTCTGTAGGCACAAGTGTTGGCTTCTGGTCTTACTTAGGAGTGCACTGATGTTGCCTGCAGTCTTATACATGACATCTTATTTGAGAGTTAAGTGTTTACCCAAGAGCAAGGGTAAACCTTAATGAGTTCTGCAATGACTCAATTGTTATTGGGCTGAGGTGCATGGAATCTGCAGCTTTGGGGAACAGGGCTGCTGAAGATTGAGCACGATACTCTCCTTGGTGATAGGGCTGAATTTGTTCTTTCAAACTTTTCAATAAGACAACGTTAATTTAGCTCAAGTGACCAGCTCAAGGCAAACAGAAGTTGCTGTCCTCATCCCTCAGCGTCATGTGTCCTTGCCCTGTGAGCCTGCAAGCTCATTTGCTTTGCAAAGCACCCCTGGATGCCTGGGAGGGAATGTAAACCCACCCCTTCTGTCCCGAGCCTGCTGCAGACGAACCACGTGTGCTTTCCGTCCCTGGATTTAATTTCCCACTCGGGTGGGTTCAGACATCCTCCTGAGAAATGTGACCCACATCAACCCCTGGAGACACAGAAGCAGCATCAGAAGCATCCGTCTTTATCAGCTGCATTTCTCCTGTTGGCTTATCAGCAAACGAACTCCCAGTTGGCTTTGTTTGACTTGTAGGGTTTATGGGGTGGGCTGCTTCCCTTCTGCACACTCATATTAAAGTCTGGAGTCAGACTGTGCTCCTGCTCCTGCTGCCGCCCATGCGTGAGCTGGGACAAGCGCTTCTAATTGCTCAGCTGCCGGCGCAGTCACCGGCAGCTCTATCATGTGTGCGGCTCCAGGCACTTCATATTTTCTGCCCAGGCAGATAAAAAGAGTCAATTGGCTCCAGGTCTGTCAATAGTGACTAATCAGGTGCTGTACAATTAATTATGAAGGGGTGTCATTTTAAAACAATTCGGAGGTGGGAAAGAACAGGCCCGGGCCCTTTACCTGCTGGTACTGTTTGTGTTGCTAAGCCAATCCAGGCTGCGTCCTCTATTTCATTTACCTTTTAAACTATTGCCCCCGTGAAAGTAAATACCTTCTATGAAGTGTATGTGCATGCATGTGTGCAAGTGGGTGGAGGGTGATCTGGGAAGATCTCCACCCTAGGAAAGAAATTAATAATGGGAAAAAAATAAGAGCATAATCTGGCAGTAATTTCTAAAGAATGGAATAAGGGATCAGAAGATAAAAGCAGGTGGATGAAACGAGAACAGCAGAAAGCTGTCTATAAAGTTGAGCTACAGTAGCCAGAATTGCTACCAGATATTGGGATGGAGATGTGGGATTTCTTGCAAGGAGGGGCCTGCAGACATGAAACTAGTCCTGAAAGTACAACTCAATTCAGGGTCCCAGTTCCCTCACAGCTGCCAACACACGCATGTCAGCAGCACATGCTCCCTTCCCACCTCCCCAGTTCTCCCAGACCTTCTCCTGGAGGTCCTAGAGCACTCACATAGCACTCCTCTCCTCTCTCCAGCCTGGCAAATATTAGTTCCTATATATTCCTTGAAAATCAAAACAACTTCACCAAGGGGCAGTTGAGGCCTGAGTTGCACCTCTGATGTTTATGCCTGGCTCAGTGCAATGGGAAAGGGAGGTGCAGAAGGCAGAACTCTTCTGTGGCTACCTCCTTGGAGGTGGAGATGATCACCATAAAACAGATCCCCATAGAATAGAGGGGCATATGTCATGGGTAACAGGATTCTAATAGGCAGAGTTAGAAATAATTTGGTGAATTGCTTAGCTTTCTAAGTTGAAAGCTCCAAAATGCCCTCTGGTCAAAACTGCTGAATGTAGCACTTATAGATCTCTTCCACAGGCAAAAAAGGTAAATCTGTGCATGTTTATGTGTATATATGTACATGGAAAACTATACATACACACAAATATATAGATATAGATATATAGGCCCTTGTGTGTATATAGCAAAGAATCACAGAATGGTTGAGATTGGAAGGGACCTCTGAAGGTCATCTAGTCCAACACTCCTGCTCAACCAGCGACACCATAATTAGAGACATTACTTTTCACTACAATAAAAATAGATGTAGAAGAATAGAAGAATGAAAACAAATGTCTATTTTATTTAGCTGGAAGACTTCACAGATCTTGTTCTGTTATTTTCACGGCTTTAGATATGTCTTAGAATCACAAGTGAAAATTTCCTCCTCCTTCCTCCCAGTGTTCAAAAATACACCATTGAATTGATCTTGTTAATAGTAAAGCATGTAGGACACCTAACCTCAGTTTGTGCTAATATTTGGATGATAGCAGTTATTGGATTTCTACTTTATTAATTATCTTATTTTAATTTTATTTCCTAACAAAACCTTGTGAACTGAGGTATTTGACTTTGAATTAAGACATGAGTGGGTTTATTGGTCAGGGCCACCCAAGGGCTGTGTTGCCCTCCTGCTTCAGCAGAACCAGCAGACTGATCAGCAGTCCATCAAATCCAGCATCCGCTCTCTGAAGCAAGTGGCAGCAGCTGCGGCAGAAGGGGCGGCAGCAAGTTTTGTGAAGAGCCCCTCTGAAATATATTGCTCAGAGAAAGGACTGGCTTTTATCTGTATCATTCCAGTGACTGGAGTTAAATACACTTGATTGTGGTTTTGGTTTATGGTTTTGTCCAGGCTCTGTGGGGTCTTTAGCTGCAGCTTGGTGAATATCTGCTTCTCCGTGGTATTGCTGAATTAGAGGATATTTAGTGAGCAAGCAGAGAGCTGCTTAAGCAGAGTGGGTGAGATGCAGCCAGTTCCCGCAGGAGGGAATTGGTAACACTGTGCAAGAGGTGACAAGGGTTATAAAGAGAAAGAAAATTAACGGATGTAGAAGTAGAGGTTAAAACATAAACAGGCTCAGATACCACAGTAATGAACGAAGTATAAATATATAGACGTATTCATGTGCCTAATTCTTAGCCTCGTGATTCTTATGCCCAGTTATTGACGGAAGGTAAAACTAAGTTTTAGTCGAACTTAGTTAAAGCTAAGTTCAACTTAGTTAACAACAACTAAATTAGCTAGTTAATTAGCATGATGTTAATTTGAGCATTTGCTTCAGCCCTGTCAGTCCAGACCTGGCAAATTGTGCAGACTGTGGGTGATTACAGGCTTGACGTGCCGGTGACACCGGAACGATCGGGACAGTGGATGATGTGAGCCCAGCTGCAGCTGGGCATGTAGGCTCGGGAACATGCAGCAGCCCTGTGTCTTATGTGAACGTGTATAGGCATATATAGCATGTGCTACCTATACAACTATTGTGTGTCAGGCATCTGCTGTTCCAAAGACTCCCAGCATCAGGATGCAGCCCTACAGAGGCTGGGTTTCGGGCCAAACTCTCCCAATACAGAGCACGGTCCTGGCGCACTGGGATGTGCTGGGCACCTGTGCTGTGGGGAATCTGCACCCAGACGCTTCCAGGGAGTTTTTTAAGGACACCGAGGAGCCTTATCGAGGCACCACATCTGACCCAGGTGCCGCTTTGGGGCTTCTTCTCCTTTAAGAGGAAGGCCGGCGGAAGCCCAGCTATTCAATATTGTTTCATATTATTTGGTTGTGAAACAATTTAATTTGTTTATGGCTCTAAAGGTCAGATTTGACTGTTGCCCAAATTTCTGAAGAATAAAGAATGAATCGGGCTGAAGGGGACTTTGTGGCATGATAAACTGGAAAAAGAGAAGGGGGCTAGTGAGAATATTTAACTGGAACAGCAAGGCAAACTTACCTTCAGTTCAGGTTTAAAAGCCTAGTCAATCATTACACATTTTTTATTATTTACCTGGTACAAAATCCCCCCCAAAGAAGAAGTAGAAAAACTCACAGGCCACATTCTTTCAAATTTTTCTGTAGCTTGCTCAGCAATATTTTGCTGTAATTTAGGACCATCCAGTCATATAGATTGCACAGGAGTGTTTATAGATAAGAAATAAAGTAGAAGGGCATCGTGGCTGCAGCTCCAAGAAGGGGATGTTTATAATACTGAGGACAGCAGTGCCAGCCGGGGACTTTGAGAAGGAAGGTAATTCTCACACAGTGATCAGAAGACAAAGGTTGCATTTACACCTGGCCAGAGGGTTTAATCATCTACTATTTCCAAACATTGCAGGCTCACAATCTGTTGTGTCTGAGATCATAAAACATATCACAAACTGGAGACAAGAGAGCTGGGGCTTGATTGACCAGAGCTTATCTTTTCTTTTTCTTCCTTCTTTTTTTTTTCATTCTATTTTATGCTTTTTCTTCTTTCTTTCTCTTTCTTTCCTTCTTTCCTTCTTCTTTCATTCTTTCTTTCTTTTTCTTTTTCTAAAGAGGCTTTGGAAAGGACTTGCTGTGATCAGGAAGTTCTCACCCAGTGCAGCAGGAAACACACTGCAAAGCAGTTTTGAAAACTAGGGATTAATGGACAATTTTCCGTTCCTCTTTGCCTCACCTTGTCAGGCATACTTGGGAGGCACCTGATTGCTAAATACTCCCTCCCCGGCTTGCAGGAAGAAGAAAATGTGGAAAATGGACCAAAAAGAGGAGAGGAATATTTAAAGAAGGACAAGTAGAAACTTCTACTAGGTTAGTTTTCCAGGTCCCACCATAAAAACATCTAACATCCTAATCTAATGCTCAGCTATTTGATGCACTGCATGTGTCTTTCATCATCTTTTTGGTGTAAATTAAGGTAAAATCAAAATTTAAAAAGAATTCAGCTGCAGAGGAGGATTTCTGATAACATTAACATTTTTGTGCTAGCAATCTACACTAGTTTTCCTCTGTCTGCCAGCGAGACACAGAGTCCTATGCTGCAGCAATGGATGAGCAAGGAGATTTACTGAGCAAGATCAGTAGCTTTGATGGCAACGCCCACTTGGAAAACCGTAATTTCTGCTTCCTTCTGCTGATTGCTTCAACTGGGTCATCGCTTTAAACTGCCTGATAATGGCCAAGCCAGTGAGAGGAGCCAGGCTTGGCCCCCCTCTGATGGGCTGGCTCCTGCAGGATGTCCCCTGCGTGTTCCTTATGGCTTGTAGGGGCCAGCATGGACAAGACCTGTATTTGAGCCTAAACCTGCCTTTGAGCTGTGCTCAGAAGGGTGGCACCTGAAGCCTCCAGGAAAGACACAGAGAGAGGAGATGTTGCTTCTCACCTTGGCTGGGCTTGCAGTGCTGATTCATCAGAGCACTTAGCGAGCTGGTAGGAAAGAGGCCCCATGCAAATGAAGGTTACACAGCTAACTTCAAAGGGGCCGCAGTTTAACTCTTTGGCTTCATCAGAGTTTGAACCTTTTATTTGGACATGAGTGTGTGCTGTCACTGGATTTAGACCAGCCCTTCTCCGTTGGGAGGAGACACATAGCTTCAGTTTCTTTGCAGTATATCATCATCTACCAGATGATGCCTCTGCACGTTATGACTGCTAGCTGTGTAACCCCTTCCTCCTACCAGGAAAAGATAGCAATAGGACATGCTCATTAATCAAGGGAGGATGGAGGGCCATCTGCCCTCTGCAGCGTAGGCACAGCCGGGTGCCTCCAGGGTGTCCCTTGTCTCGCTGGGGCTGCTGCTACCTGATAAAGCGAGTGGCATCTTTGATGTCGTCTGGAGCTGCAGTCACACAACATTGCGTCATCAAGGTCACTGGAAAATTACACAAAACTTTGCCCATGTCTATTGGAAAAATGTGAAACACTTGCAAAAATATATATATATATATATTCTTCTCATGCCACCAATCAGTTCTGTGTGAATGCATTGTTACAATGCTGAGTTTTCCCTTGTTGTATCCCAGAAGTATTCATGAAATAAATGCACTAAATTAAGGACATCAGTAAACCAATAGTATTATTTTTCCTCTGGTAGCCACACAAATTCAGCTCTGTGGTTTTCCCTCTCCTTTCCTCAGATCAAGTTTCAATTAGACAATGAAGATGTGCGAATATAGGAAGCAACAGCCTCATACTTCACATTGCTGCCTACTGTCTGAGGATCCTGTTTCAAGGTGCTGAGCTCAATTTCACAAGCCCTCAAGAGTAACTCAGAAAGAACAAGGATACTTTAAAGATAGAAGAAGTAGCTAAGCTGAAAATTTGTGAACAGAAACATTTTGTATTTTAGAGAGATTTTTGAAAGAAGAAAATTCTTGGAGAAACTTCTTTTTTTTCATCAATATTTTCCTGCATTAATAAAACCTGTGATTTAGAAGTATGGTTTCTTTGTTTCTTATTGACATTGCAATTTGTCATGTTTCCCATTCCCCTTCTCTATTTTTTCTTAATTTTTCTCCTCTCTTGTTTGTGATTTAAAAGAAAAAAGCAATATTGAAGGTGGAAACAAAGAGGAAGAATAGAGATGTGAAAGAGACTAGAGGCTGGAAAATGATGAGAGAGAAAAGTCAGAACTAAAAAATCAAAACCAAAAACATGATGCAAAAAAAAATCAGGACAAAAAAATGTTGAATAAATGCTATCAATGGCTGAAAGGTTAAGAAGGGCCTGGTGGGGACAGGAGAGTCCAGCTCTCTTTGCCCAGCTGGCCCTGCAAGGTGGAGCCGTGTCCCATATCTCCTGGCCATTCGGCAGGGACTTGTTGGATGCAGTATCTGCTCCTGCAGATTCTGGTGTCAGATCCCTGATGGTACTTTCTGACAACAGCCATGTTTCCTCTCCACGCTACCTAATTGCAAAGCCCCAACATCTCCAGTATCTGCATGATGCACGTGTCCATAGGCCTTGTGCAACTCAGCATGGTGCCACTTGAAGAGTTTCCATCCTTAATTCTGAAGCTTAAAACACTGGTGTTGTAACTGGCCCAAGTAATTTCTTTATAATTTGAGTGGGTCGCCCTCCAATTTCTTCTTTTCTTAAAGCCCATGGGGCCAGAACTCTCCCAACTTCAAGCAAATTGTTCGATAATTGTTAATATTGCTAGACATGAAGCTATTGTGACAGAACTTTTTAGCTTCTCTTTCCAGTCATCCAGGGATAACCAAATTTAATCCCACCTACTATCCTGCTGTTCCATAATTTCTAGAGTTCAGAAGTTCCAGAAAATTAAGTTGCCTTTTCCTCTCACTGGAGAACGACCTCTCTCTCTTTCTTTTTCATGTCATAGTTGAAAAAATTTGCATTTGTCTTCTTAATTTTAAAGGCTTAATGATCAATACTTTTTCCTATTCTCTTCATGTTAAAATCTGCAAGGAATCTGTTTTAGAAAATCATCTTTTCTAGTCAATATATCATGTCAACTAAACAACAGATTGTCCCCCTTCCTCACATCTATAACTTAAGGCATTTAAGTGAGGACACAATTCATCTTCTTGAGGAGCATTTTTTAAAAGAAAACTAAGAAAATCACTGTGGGTGTAAATCCTTGCATTCAAAACACTGCTTATATCACCTTTGATGGGCACATTGCAGTGCCTTAAAATAATTTAATTTTCTATTTCTGTTGCCTAATTTTTGTCTGTTTCTGTTGCCCAATTCTGTTGCCTAAGCTTTATTACTCACAGTAATAAAGAATTTTCTATTCTGTAGAATTCCTAAATACATATGGATAACTTCCAAAGACTGGAAAAGAGGACAGTCGTGTTTTTATAAGTCAACCGTTGGTACTTCAATCACAAAAATAAGATTCATATTAAAATTTGTTAAGGAATAAATTTTTTTCTAGGATGGAAAAATATGACATCAATTGCTTGGGAATATTATTGGTTCTTCAGTCATGAATTTGAGGGACTTCAATGAGAACTGAACTTTGGGGTTGAAAACAGATGGGGAGAGCACATAGGGAATTATTTCTTGCTTTATCAGTGAAAAATTGCAAGAGGAAGCAGCTTATTTCACATTTGTTTTCTTGGCAGGGTTTTACATGAAAATGTGCGTACCCAAGGAGAACATGGCCCCTTTCATGGTCTTTTTATCACATATCAAGCACAGAGGCATCTTGATCTGAGGTGCCAGAGCACCTAATGATTACATCAATACAAACTGGGAAAAATAATATCAATAAGCAAAATTACTTGTTTGTATTTCTTTCTTTCTTTCTTTCTTTCTTTCTTTCTTTCTTTCTTTCTTTCTTTCTTTCTTTCTTTCTTTCTTTCTTTCCTTCTTTCCTTCTTTCCTTCTTTCCTTCTTTCCTTCTTTCTTTCTTTCCTTTTATTTCTCTTCTTTCTATATGTATGTATATCTATATGTATATCTATTTATATACATATATATATATAATGTCCTGTTTAATTCAGACAGTGACTTCACCATCTTGGGCTTGGCTGAGTGGCAGGTGCAGCCCAGGAGCAAACTGGTCTGGACAGCAAGTTGCCCATGTAGCAAATGAACTACTTTGATATGAAGCTAGCCGCATGGACACAACCAGAGCCTCTGATAAACTGTGTCACATGGAGATTGCCTTTCTGGTGGAAATCCTGAGGATCTGGCTAAACCTGATAGCTGGCCCATTTGCACATACATATACAGGGGCCCCAAGGAGGGCTAGGTTCTGGAAAGCTAATAAATTTAGGATCTCCAGTTCACTCTTTTCAGCAAAAATATAACCATGTTGCCTAGAATATACCACAGTTTCACATACCTCTAACATTTACTGTCACCCCCATAACATTTCCTGGATCAGCAGAACTGCTTTTTAGCTATAATTTTTGTTAAAATATCTTACTTTAAACCTAGGGAGCATCAATGAAGGCTTCAGCTCTGTAAATCAGCTGAACTTGGGAAACAAATCATCATGGTGGAGTTTTGCCAAGATAATTTTTTGTGCTCATTCATTATTTACTTTTCACTTTTTGAGCTGATTTAAGCAGCCCTTACTTTAACAGTACCAGTTGCATCCAAGATAGGAGCCTGATTTACACTTTGAAAATGTGAACTACTCAGTGGCCAAATTTCCAGATGAAGGAGTACTGCAAGAGGAGCTGTAGAGAGAGCTGCAACCCTTTAGGCAAGCACTTGCAGGTTGCCTCTGCTTTCCTGCTTGAACTAGATTTTTGGGTGCTACAACCAAAGTGGTGCCTTTGAAGGCAGGTCCAGCTGTGCTTTCCTAGTGGGGACCTAGGAGAAGACACAATGGAATAAGCATCTATGAAGGTAAAGCAACCACTAGAGAAAAGGTGTAAGAGAAGAGAGGTGTCGAGGATGTGGAGTAAACCTCTGCAGCCAGGTGACTGGAAAGGATGGAAAGGAAACTGATGGATGGAAACTGATGACCTAGGGGAAGAATAGGAAGAAAGAGTTAAAAAACTGGCTTACTTAAAGTTATTTTGGCTTACTTCAAGTTATTTTAATTATGCTATATCTGCATATTTTAAAAAACCCTCTAAATTTTAAGAAGACAAAATTGTTTAATTGGTCTATTAAAAATCAAAGAATTATTCTTCAAAGTGAAGAAGAGTTTCTTTGTAATTGCCATCACAGCATCCTCATTTCCCTATCTTGGTGTACAAACAAAATCGTCATACAGGAAATAGTCTTGTGTGCAGAAATATAAAATTCAGATTTAATACACATGCACAGTTGAAAAACAATTCTGGTCATGTAAAATTGCCAGATTTCACAGCAGTCCTGGAATAAGATTAAGGAGAATTAAAATAGATGCACAGGTCACCTAAAAACAGTTGCTTTAACCCCGATCATAACAATATCATTTATATCCTCTTCAAGATGTGTCATGTTGCCAGAAGCAGAATGAAGAAGCCTTTGTGTAAACACGTATCATGTTGCCTGCATGAAGATTACATAGACTGTCACAAAATGCTCCACGGAGCAGCTGCTGGAGTTGATGGGACACCATATATTCCACCAGCTCTGAACTCTGGATGCTTTCCTCCGGCCAAGAGCAAGGATGGGGCACCTTGCTACTAACACAGTCGATATGATCCTAGCTCAGGTAGGTCTGTGGTTTCATCTCTCAAATTTTAGCCTCAAAAAAAAAAATCAGATTGTAGCCACTAGTGTGTCTGATCTTAAACTGTTGGACATCTATTTCTTGCTAACAGAATCACTGTGGATATCAAGCATCCATGTACACACCTGATGCTACTGCAGTGACGAAGCCACCTCCTAGAAAACAGCTGAAATGTTCCCTGTGTGAAGCAATTTTTACCTCATTGAACCTCTATAGGAAGCCAGATATTTTAATGTGAATGAAGCAGGTATCTAGAAGTTAGTTAAGATAATATAGCAAATTACCAAACAGCTGTGCTTTTGGCCCAGCTTTGATATTCCTATCACTACGACAGTTCGGTATAGACTGGAAAATGGCTTCCACTATCCTCTTGCTCTGGAGAGAGGATTGAAATCCTCTTTTGAGGCACATCCTTGCAGGATTTGAGGTGGGTCCTCAGGTGCTCTGTTATCTGCATTGCAATCCCTGCTTCCCCCATTGCAGTCTTGAACATTTCCAGACACATTTTCCTAGATCTCTTGTTTTTACTGTTTCCAAGAAATTGTTTCAAAGGGAATGTGATGCCAGGGGCATTCTGAGTTCACAAATAGGACGACTACCTGCGTTTTACAAGAGCAACGTTGTGCAAGGATGGACAGGACAGATGGCTGAACCTGCAGAACTAGTTTCAGCCATAAACGCTCTAAGCACTGTAAATGTTGCATCTTTTTTTTTTTTTTTTTTAAAGCTGAAATATATTTGGGAAGTACTTGTTTAAACTACAGGCTGGGTCAAATATTAACAAGTGGAAACCCAGGGGAAGAAAAAAAGATACTTTGAAGGACTCAAGCATGCGCGAGTTCTTGCTGTATTTGCCCAGCTCTAGCCGCCAGGGCCACACTTGTGACAGACTAAAACACTGCCATGAGTAGAAAGAATATCATAAGGGTGCTCAGATCCGAAAGTGGGGCTGGGACAAAGAGCAGGCACCAGACAGACTTCCCTTGTTAACCATTACCCCGTGCGTCACTGGTGCCAGCAGGCTTGGCGGTGCCGCCGGGAGCGGGATCTTGCTGAGGGCCACGCTGCTGCTTTGAAAGGCTGCCCAGCACCTCACTGGAGTCCACACGGCCGCCCCGTCGTGGGGGAATGAACTTTATCTCGCCCGTTTTAAGAGTGTTTGCTTTAAAGATGATTTACCACACTTGACAATTACTGAATTTCCTAAACAGCGCCTGCGGTATCCTTGTTGTTGTTATGGATCTCACGTAGTAGGAGATTGCTCTGGCTCCCACAACGTGCCACGGGCCGTCCATGCTATTTCCCTCTGCTCTGGGTGTTGCTGGAAGTATGAGAAGCTTCTGCATGATGGAATAAAGAAAATAAATCCATTGCCCCTTCTTGTAGGAGCATTGGCCTGCCTTTGAGTTAGGACTTTCCTCAGTGTCTTTGAAGAACATGGACTATGCCGTCGACATAGCAAAGACAAACACATACCTGAAAGCCTCCAGGAAAAATAATAAAAGAAAAAGAATCAAACTTTTTTTTAAAATATAATTTCCCTTTTTAATTCATATTTTAGGCCAGAGGGCTCATGTTATGGCTACATAAACAACAGGCAGCATCTCCACAGCAATAAGTGCACATCAGTAAAGAATTGGACTTGGTGCTAATGTGATTTTATTTAATCCTGTTGTTGCTGACTCAAGTGCTACATGAAGGCACTTCCTCCTCTTAAATGTGAAACAGCACAAAGAGTTATTGTTATGTGTATATTTTTTTTGGAAAACTCCCAAAACTTTTACATTAGAGCGTTTGACAACAGTGTCAACAACTTTTGCCCGGACTTTTGCTGCTTAATATATTTTTATTATTTGTTTTTCATATGTTGATTCTTTTAATCTGTCTTTATTAAAGTCTTCCATGTTTCTATAAAATTGTGTTCCTTTTGAAGGAGGCAAGTGTGTATACCAAAAGATTAGATTATCCTGTTTAAAAAAAAAAAAGAGAAAAAGGAGAAATGTCTTCAAAATGAACTACATCAAAAGTAAAAGTAGGTGACAAATGTTAATATTTGCAAAGTGCTTCTGCTTTGATCCTGCATTTCTATTTTTTTAAGAGCTTGACAAATGTGTCCTGTGGTTTGGCTTCAAACCTCTCTGCCTGGTGCTTTAGTTGACCCACAATCCATTTGATCTTCCACTTGTTTTCTCTTCTGTCCAGGAGGCCTGTGGACTGGATAAAAGAATAATTCTTATGGTCCACTTTCTGCTGTTCAGAGGCATCCCTTTTTTTTTTTTTTATAAATTTCTCAATGGATTAGGCCATTGTGTCTGTTTGCTTAGGCAAATTCCGAGGAGACATTCATATTGCTGTTACTGTTTGTGATTATTGCCTTTCCATTTTCCTGCTACATCAGATCAGGATCTTGATTCTGATATGAGATATGAAGAGGATGTGGACATTGGACTTGCTGGGTTTTAATGGTAGCCTAATGCTTCATTTGAATCATATATTTCCAGGCATGCTGCATCCAGGCACACTGCATAAAGGCTGGCTATTTAAGCAGTAAGAAACAGTTAGGGCCTCGGAGGGAGGACATGCTCAGGGCACAGGCATCCTGTAGATATTTCCCCTTTTTCCCAGTGCTTAAAGAGCAGTGTCGCGTTTCCTGCGTTAGCTTGTTCTGATGCCACTGAGTGCAGCACAGCCCATGCGCATTGTCCCTAAAGAAATGTGGAATAATCCCCAAGCTGCTACAGACCTGTACATCAGCCTGACATGTATCTCCTCAACGAACTGTGCCTTTGCAATACTGCTGCCTGAAGGCAGCGCTCGCAGTGAAGCCAGTAAGGTTGGTGTATCCATCCCGCTGCTGGGTTTCGGGGAAGGACCACTCCGAGGCTCCCAGGCACCACACATTTGCTCTTTGGTAATACACCCAAGACAGCGTTTGCTTTGTGGATGGGGTGGCTTTTGAGCTTTCTGCTCAAATTCTGTCCTTGTAAAAAAGATATTGACACAAATGAGATTGATTCCACAGATGCTGCGAGAGGCGTGTTTACTTTAAATCAGTGTAAATGTGAGGAGAGAAAAGGTGTTCGCTCTTGGGTGCAACGGCTACAATGCCTTTCTTAACAGGGGTGCTATTCAGGCTGAAATAACATTAAAAATATCTTTGCTACTATATTCCTTCTCTTTAATGGGAGTATGGCACCTGTGAGCTCTCCATCTGTTTCTTTCTCTGGCAGAATACATGAGTCATGAGTGAAGAAGACAAGGTACGCAGAGAAGCAGGCCAACATTAAGACTTTTTTGATGGGTATGATTGCCTGCCAATGAGAAAAAAAAAAGAAATGCATAAAAAATTCCAAGAATGAGGAAAACCATGATGATGGCACTCAGAGATTTAGAGAGAGACTCACTAGGTAAATACTTGTCCACTCTACTGGCCTCTTCTGTGTTTGTCTGTCCCTTTCCATTCACTTATTTTAGTGCAGAACTATTTTCTTTAGCTCTTATGAATCTTTCTTATAGCAGCTTTGTATCTTTTAACACTCTGCACTTAATAAGCGCTTTCATAGGCGAGGCAGAATGTTTTTCTTCTGGTGAGAACTATTTTGTTTTCTTTAAAAAAATGGCACTGGGGCTTTGCACCTTTCTTATTTCAAAGAATATCTGTAGCCAGATCAGTAAAGCTAGCTATTACTTTCCAAAGCTGTTTTCACAGGCATTTCCTGAAGAGAGACTATCAGATAAAATGCTGACATCGGCCTTTTCTTTATCCTTTGCATGGAGTATTATTTTATTACTCTTGTTTGTTTTGCAGTTTCTTTTTCTGGATTTTACTGAAAGGCATTTTGAAAGCGCTTTTGCCAGGGAACCAGGAGATCAGTGCCAGCTTCCGTCAACCCAGAAGCTGTGCGTGTCTCTGCTGGAGAAATCCCTGAGCTTCGTCTGTGATTTATAGCCAAACTAAATTAAGCAATTAATCATAATTAAGGAATGAATTAGATAAAAAAGGCAGACTTTGCAAGGATTCCTCTGCTTAGTGGATTCCTCTGATAGGCCATCTCTTATATCATCTCTCTCAGCATAGAGGAGTCTAAATGGAGAGCAGAAATAAATATGTCCAATGCTGTGCTATGGTCCTCATCACAGGCTCTGCTGGCCTTCATGATGCCAGAAAAATTTCCTCTGTCTCTCTGAGCAGCTCCAGGGAATCCTTCACTGATCAGGCTCTTATAAGGTCTAGGTCTATAGCATTTCCACTAGGGTTATTAGTAGCTGAATGCAAGAAAATGGAGTTATGTCTTAAGCAGAATGGCTTTTGATGGGAAAACATGCAGAATGGAGGAGGTAGAATAATGTATACCATCACTAGCTGTAAACAAAGAAGGAAAAAAAATGTTGTCTCCTACTCTGTAGCCCTCTCTGATGTCTTCTCCTCACACCATTAACCGACTATACAAATTTCTTCACCTTTTCCTGGAGTCAACTTGGAGAAGAACTGGCATAATGTTGATGCTCCAGACACTGGTGCACTCTGCAGCAATTGCTGGATTTTCAAGAAGATGGGATATGCCTTTAATTTAGCCCTATACACTCATGCTATGATGAGACAAGTCACCCTACAGGGATAGCTATTTATCCATAAAGTTAACTAGCTTACCCAGCTGCTTTCAAAGGGCTGAGAATCCAAACTCCAAATATTTCCTATTTCTCAACCCATCATTTGACCCTAACCAATCAATTTGTTCCTTAAGCTGCTCTTCCTCCTCAGATGTTGCAGAGGGCTTGTGGACAAGCTCCAGTTATGTGGTGTTGGAGATGGCTTTTGGTGCCTTTCATCCGTATGACTATTTTGCTCAGGACCTGGCCCCGCAGGGCAATGACGGTCACAGTCACAGTAGGAGTAGGAGTTGGTCACAGCAGGAGAGCCTCGAGGCTGCAGCACCGTGCAACAAAAGCCTGTCCTCCACTTCTGCATTTGTGGAAGCGTGACAGGTTTTCCTGTCTTGGCATTAGCAGAGCTGAGAAGCCTCCTGGAAGAGTGGACATGCAGTAAGGAAAGAAAGGCTGTGTACCTCTCTGCAGAATGGAAAATTGTATACGTTGAGTTGATTATGGCACCTATCAAGGGTAGGAAGCAATACCTTGACCTTTCGTTAGCACTGCGCAGGAGTTGCATGTGCTGATGTAGTGATGGATGTTCCTTGCACAGGGACAGGGTGGGCAGCAGAAGGAAGCATTTGCTCTTTCCAGAGAAATAAATAAACTAAAAGGTGCAGACTTAGCAGGTCTAGGGGTGCTGGAAAAGACTAGTGGAAGATAAAAGTGACAGAAAACATGTTATCAAGAGGCAAATAAATATAATTTAGAATTAAATAAAGAAACAGCTGATCTGCAACCCAAAGCATGAACCAACCTCATACTGCAGCTTTTGAAATCTGAATATGCAAGGGTAGTTGACATGAACCATTTTCCATTTTAAGGAACCACTGCCATTTCTGGGTCTGACCAGACTTGGTTTGCAAGATGTAGCACCATAAAATGTTCAAGCAAGATTTGTAGCCTTCCTTGAAATGGGAAATACTGGAAGTCACGTGAGAATTTGTGGTGGATTTCTAACACCACTTTGGAGACACAGGAGATTTGGTCTTAATCCAGCAAGACAAGTAGCTGTGTCTGACTGCAAAGTGTGAGAGCGTTTCCTGTATTTTTGTAGGCCTATGCAGAGGTTCAAAGCCAGAGCAAGCATTATGCACGTGCAGAGTTGTAGCTCAAAATTAGTCCTCAGGTGTCCACGCTTTTGTGAAATATTCAGGCTGAGCTGAACACTTCTCTCTTGTGAAACTTGTCGTCAGCATGAGCAGCAAAGGGTCTGGGTTTCCCTCTCTTTCCTGGTAAGATGCCACCAACGTGGATGATGCAAGTAGAGCCAGTAATTTTATTTTAATATTTACCTTTTGTGAATTGTTGCTGCCTTAAACAATTAATTAGTAACCAGTAGGGCTATCTGAACCTTTTGCATTATTTGAAGCACCCACATATCATCATTAATCATCAACTGGCTGAGGCAAATCTAAGAAGGGATGGGTAAAGGGATTGTCTTTTGCCTGATCCCTCTGCTCTTAAGTTTATCTTCTTGCTTGATGCCAAAGATAGTAGGCTCACTTTCCACCCTTCTTCCCTGTAGATGAGTGATGTAGGCATCGTGCGTCAGTGACACAGCCATGGCTTTTATGTCATTTTCAGTCACCCTTTATATTATTTTCACTGCAGAAATCCACCCTGTGGAGCAGTAAATCTCGTCCTGTGTCTACAGAGCCAGGCTTTTGGACAGCTTAACTCCTTCCTCCTCCCTTGCTCATCATCCCTTTGCTGCCTTGCTGCCTCCCTGTACATGTAAGCAATGGTCCTGGGCAACTGGGTTTTAAATGACAAACTAACATTAAAAACGAACAAACAAACAAAAAATGGTTAAGATGTTTTGGTTTTCTGAATAAATTTCTTGGTATTCCAAGAAAGGTATCTGTAAAAAACAATGCAGGAGACACGGTCCTTTTCATCCCATTGCACCCTACAGACCCAGGACTGTTCTCCTGAAAGCAACTGAAGTTTCTATTCACTTTGCTTCTCCTTTCCCTTCCCCCACATCTCCCCTTTTTTTCCTCTATTATTTCCTTTAACAATGCCTTTTTGGAACACATACTATTTTTAAAGGTGCTTTGTTAAAAAGCAAAACAAACTCGCAAAACCCTCCACAAATAACAAACTTCCCTCAGATCACACAGAAACAAATAAGGCAACTCTCTAACCAGGAAACACGGGCACACCATGCCATGGTGTCCAGATGCTGCAGCCCAAATAAACTCCACCTTTGCCTTCCAGCCGATCTGCTGACTTGTATTTTGCCTTCCAGTCGACGCTCTTCCATTGATCCCCAAGGCTGCCAGGCTCAAGTGCTAAAATTCACAGAGATCAACTCATTGGCAGTGGGAGCCTGGGCTGTGTATCAAGAGGGTGGCTACAACAAGAAAGGCATATCAGAAACTATATTCAAGTAAGTGCACAGATGAAAGGAAGCTGGGAAAGACTCCAGAGAGTAGAGGCCATGGGCACATGGCAAAATGTGGGTTTTTGAGGGGTTATTTTTTCCCCCTCCCAGAGACGGGGATCTCATTCCTCCTCCCTTACAAGCTTTCAGAGAAGACATAAAGCAGGCGTCCTACCTGCTCACCTTCCCTTATCCTCAACTCCTTTTTCAAGCAGAGGATGACTGAGCTGTCCTGTTCTGGCCAAGGCCATGAAAATCTTTTTCTTTGCAGCTCAACTCCCAACCAAGTGTTGCATGTGGTGAGCCTCCGCAGAGGAGAGAGCTGTGGGAAGGCAGCAGCTTGCTAGGGGCCTTGTGAAAGGTAAGCTGCTGCCCTCTCCATGCCACCTGGCAGGCCCGAAGGACACATAGAACATGGGTCATGGGAAAAAAAATGTAGTCCTTTCTTCTTTCTTTTTAGAATTGTAAATGATTCTTAGTGTTATAGCCTCACCAAAAATTGTCCTTTGCAAGGACCTTAGGCCTAGTGGGTTTATTATGTCATTGTTTCTAGAGGAATGAGTGTATTTTAAGCTATCCTCAGGGCCTACAATTGTATAAAATGCTCAGACGCTTTGGTTGTATGTTGGTGATTATGAATATATATCATTTTTTTTAAACATCCTGCTGCATCTGTGGTGTTGATATCACAGGGCTGATTTTTCCTAGTAGATACTCCTGGGTAAATCGGAAGTAGCTCATGAGAGGAGAATCCAGCACATACAATTCCTATGCAAGCAATTGTACATGACCTTCTCTACATTGTCCTACCAATGACCCCTTCTGTAATCAGGCAGAAATCATGCTCCTGAGGAGTGGGAGGTAATGCTGCTTCCATGCTGGCCTGTTCCTGGGCCCCCGCTGCACAGACATTGCCAACAGTAACAAATTGCTCTGAGTTATGTTCAGTGGTTTAGTGATGTGGACTGGTTATTTATTAGAGAGGGAGCTGAGACACCAGCAAAGGGTAAAAGAGGGAATAACAGGATCCCAAACCCAATGAAATGAAGCTGGGTCTAGCTGGCTTCAGACCTCATCTCCCACTTCTCTCTTCTGGGTCTAATTTTATTTATCTGACTTAGAACTGCATGCAGAGTGTTAAAAGCAAATCCCAACACATAAAGAAATGTCCCGAAAGGCTGTAGATAAAGGGGACAGAGTTGGACTAAGCAGCATTTCTAGAGGGGAAAAATCAGTGTTTTAGTGTTCCTTAAGTCACAACTTCCTAAGCGTAGATCTGGCTGTGCTATTGATTGGTTAGCTCAGAGACACCTTTCAAACTGCAGAAATGTGTCAAAAATAAGAGACCTTCTCCCATGCGCTTGAAAAAAGAAGCCAGTATGAGGGAGAGCCTCATCTGCTAGAAGGTAGATCAGTGGAAGCCACTGGAACAATACTGATTTTTCCAGAACAGAAAGTCAGACTCTGGATTTGTTTTGAGTTGGAAAAAAAAGAAAGAAAAAAAAAACCAAAACTACTTTGTTCAATGCCATGGGTCTGCAATGCTGTGCTTTTGAAAACAGGAGAGGAGATGGCCAGCTAGGGAGCTCAACACATCAAGGGGAAGCAGAGCTCCACAGCCTGCTTGCTTGTTGAGCACCAAAGTGGACAACAACTGAAGGTAGATTGGTGATTTCTGCTGATAAAAAAGTGTGACTCCAGTTATGGATGCTAAACTACCATTTGGATTTGGCTAGCTGCTATGGGGACCTTGTCTCAAAGACCAAAGTTTGTAATAAAAAGGGGGACTGTCTTGACCCAGGTTGAATCAGCTTCTCTCCAACAAAAACACTGTACGGACCCTTAGCATCAGTGAAACTCTCAATTAACGTCTTTGAAGGGTCTGAGAGCTCAGGAGCTGGCTACTTTGGTACAATAAAGTTATATATTACTCACTTGTTAGTAACCCATAGGCAAGGTAGGGGTTCTGCCTGACTTCCACAGTGAAGAGTGGCAGAAGAGCTTACTTTTATATAGTTCATTTTGCACTGAAGTTTTAGATATTTTAAAATCTGGGTTTTTTTAACCATAAGGCTTTTGATATATTGGATTTTTTTTCTTTAACGTTTCCATTTTTATTTCTTTTATGTCTTTTACTCTCTAGTGGAAATTAACTTTCTCTCAATTTCCTCCCTTTTGCCTCTCCCTGACACGTAAATGCTGCTGCAACTTTTGAGGGGTACATTGCCTAAAGCAAAAATAGGTAGATATTGAATATGCTTCATTCACCAGAAAGGAAGGTAAGGGGAGGAAGGAAGAAAATACATGCTTTGCAAGAGCAGAACCCAAGATCATTTGAGAAGAAAAGCTGGTGAAACCTGAAAAATGGAAACAACATTGAGAGTCCAACTCTTTCCAGAAACAACAGTGTTATACGACTATCACCAGCCGTGACGTGTAGGATGCTCCTTACAACCTTGAAAGCATGTGGTGGAAATCTGTGGGAGATTTATGGGAAACTGTACCATTTCCATGCCAATGTCATGGACTTTAGTACATTCTTGACAGAGAGCTGTAACAATGTGTTTAGATCCACCCAAAACCCAAAAGCCAGACCAGCTTTGGATTGGAATAGAGGAATTTGATTTTTCCTCACTTTCACTGCTGGGACAGACAGCCTTCCTCCCTTATGAGGTAATTTAATTTTCACAATATGCTTTATGGGATATCCTTTATTTACCTAATGCTTTCCTGTCGAGTCTTTTCAGACTATGAATCTTGTATATTTTATATACACAAAGGTGACTTTTCCTTCCTTTAATGAGTGAGGCTTATCAGTGCAGGCAACCGATACTGGACTCATAAATATGTCACTCTGGGGTTTGCGGCAGCCCCTTTGCCTTCGTGCGTCGGCTCCTGGCCGCTCGCTCCTCCCTGTCACTCGCGAGACCTCTGCGGTCCACTCGTCCCCTCGATGCCGCCGAATGCACCATTGGTCGGTATAAATAAATTGCTGATTTAAGCTATAGGTGAAAATCACAGTGCAAGGCGCACACAGAGGAATGCAATACAAGGTCGGTGGAGCCAGCGCCTTCCGATTCCAATTAAATATTTCCTGCGAGCCGGTGCCAATTGTGCATCTTGTAAGAACATTTGAAACCAGGAGCTTGAACTCTCAGGGACCCTCTCGCCTCAAAAGCTGTTTCCTGTTTAACAAGATTTAACAAGCAGAACCAAACCTGCACCATCAGCAACAAAAGACATTGTGAGCAGCCCCAGTGTGCAAAGGTGCTATGCTTCCTCTCAGCTGCCCACGCTGGCCATGGCGTGGGGCGTCCTCGGGCCGACCAAGGCTCGGGTTGGACTGAGGGAGGTGTAAGATAAGGGTGGAAAAGGTGGCTTTGCTATAGTAGCTCCCCATGGAGCTTGGGCAAGAGCCACCACCCAACTGGGGGTCACACCACCTTCCATGGGTTGTGATAGGAGCCCCCTCAAGCAGAAAGCCGCCATCCCCAGCCTCCAAACATGCACTTGGAAGTGAGGAGACTGGTCATGGTCATCCCAAAGCTTTGGAATCCCCCCGTGAAGCCCATCTCTGGCTGTACATGCTGTGGGGACACTGGAAATATGGTCAGTATGGCCTTACTCTGAAAACACAGGGCTGCTTCTCTGTGAGCTCTACACAGAGCTCACATATATATATGTATGTTTGTTTTTGTGCATACACTTATATGTGCATGTGCGTGTGTGTATGTATATATATATATATATATATATACACGCACACACATCTGCATGCATTCTTATACCTGCATGTACATTATGTTTATATTTATATTTATATTATTTATTTATAATATATAGTATATTTTATATTACTTATATATATATATATATTTATTTTGCTATATGTATGGAAAAATTGGTGTAACTTTCTTTGTCCTGTGCATATAATACAAGCAACATATGCTTATAATACAAGTACTTGCAGCTCTTTTCCTCTGCTTCATCACCTAATTTTGAAAATCCAGGGTGTGGGATGAAGCCCCTCAGTGCTTCTCTGGCAGTCAAACTGATGGCAGCAACAGTCTATTGTAAACAGTAATGGCATTCATACACAAAAAAATACAAACAAACACAACCAAAATTTCTAAGCATGTAACCCATGTCCTGCTACTCTTCTGAGATTAGTTGCCATTTCCATCAATTACATCCTTACACTAGTCAGCAATTAGATTACTGCTTATGAGCAAATCAAGGATGAGTGTGAAAAAGAACATAAGAAACGCAGTAAAAAAGTATGCAATATGATGAGAGCAGCTCTATTCTGGATATTGCTCCTATGACGCTGACAAAAAGAAAAGTTAGATACAGATGTTAAAATGAAACACTTCTTTTCCTTAAAGAGACCATGAACTTGATACATACGATTAATTAAATTTGATTTGCCATTGTCAAGGTGGAGAAGCAGTTTAGAAATTGTGGCACGCTCTTCAATTACATGTTACATAGGTCATTCTTGAGAAAAAAATTCATTAAAGGGATATGGTTAGGAGAGGAAATGCATTTACTTCGCTTCCTAGGTCATGTTAGGTTGTAGAACAATTCATTTAACATTCATTTATTTGACTACTACATCGTCTGCGTTCAAGCACAGCTAAGCATCAGCGATTCAGTTTGAAATGAGCAGATGAAGGGCAGGGAGATTCAGCTGCTTCCTTTACCACTTAATAATGGTATAGATTGTACTGGTCTTGGAAGTTCAGCTTGGAGCTGATTCCACCCTTTTTGCCCAATATGATGTATAGCATCAAAAAAGAGATATGTGTATCAGAAAAAAACTCTGAAGGTCCATCATAATGAAATTATTATCTTCTTTATAGTTTATTTAGTCTGGAATTAAGCACTTCGTAATTCTCCAAGACTTTCCACATTCCTTAAATCCCCCTCAGTATTCAAAGCGGAAATTTTCTGGCTTTTGTGTTATATGACTAAGGAATGATCTTGACAAGAGAGCTCAAGTGAGGCCTTTGGGTTGGTCTCTTTCAGTTTGAAAGCAGTGCGTGACTCTTCCTAGACATGATTCAATGCATTTTTTCATATTTTGCCTATCCCAATCTCAACCACATTCCTATTATCTAGGCCCTAGGAGTCTTATCGAACGTATATATGTAAACTAAATGGAAGTGAGTACCACATTCAAACACAAGAGAGAAGACAGCTGATATAGCCAGGCCTTGTCTTTGTGGGAACAGATTCCTGAGGACCTATTAATATCCTCTGTATACCGCCAGTCATGAAAAACATGGCAGACGGCTGCCTCACTTTAATAGATTATTTACATTACCTCACATCTGTCATCAGCCTGGAGTATCCTTTGTGTGTACATGCAGTGTGAGATTAGAGAGGCTGCTTCCAGAAGAGGAACGCAGACCAGATTTGTGGCTGTGTTTGTTTAGGAGGTTCACTACTCAGTAGCCCCAGTGTTTGGTTTACCAACAAGTCCACTTAACCGTGTAGTTTGGGACACGTGTTGGCTCACAAAGGAGGCACGTTCTCCCTCTGCCGCCTCCACTGCGTTTGTGCCTCTGTCTGAGGTCCTGGTGAAAAAGCAGTTGGGGCCAACACGGCTTCAGACTGTTGACCAGAGTCCTAGCAAGTATCTCCCTCCTGATACTAGCAATGATACCAAACTGATCTGTTGAACAGGCATATGATTCTCAAGTTTCCAAAAACACCATGTTTTTGGTCACTGCTTCACTTCTGTGCATGGCAAGCAGGGAGGCATCTGCTGATGTCATAGGTGAACATCTCATGGACTATATGAAAGGCTTTAGCAGTTAAACCAACTGATTAAAAATAATACATTAGGTTTGGGGCACACAACTCCCTTGCCTTTCTCTCTGCCAGCAAACAGTGGGTTATCTTCTCAGGTCCAATTGAGAGGACATTTGGACTTCTGGGCTTGCTTGAAACTACTAAGGTAGAAGTGGGGAGAGGTAGAGTATGTTCTGTCCAGACAGAGGTGTAAAGGAGTGTGTCTGACATAAATACCCATTAACGTTACTACCAAAAACAGAAACTCTCTTAGTACCAGGACTGGGAGAGGAAGAGAAGGTGTGAAGAAAGCTGTGTAGTTTAGATACAGCATTAGTTACTGATAGAAGGAGAGGTTGTGTTTATTTTGGTGCCCAACTTTGTCATCCTAAAATGATTCCTAAATCCTATGTAAAATTACTGCATAATGCTCTGATGTTTTCAGCAAAGTCACCCATTACCGTCTCCTTTCAGCATGAACATAAAAGTCTAATATTCTGTCGCCTTGGGCTCAGAGACAGCAAAAGAGAGTTTCTAGGTGCTTCACCAGGGAGGAATGAGCAGGGAGAAGATGAGGAACCTTCTTGAGAAACCACTAGATAGTATATGCAGAAAGGAAAGAAGAAAGTGCCATTTTTTGCCTTGCACAGAAGGGAAACTGAGGCCTGATTGAACCCTGTTTGGTCAGAGTGTGAGTTGAATTTATGGGAGGCCTCTGGGGCACAGCTGGGCATTAAAATCAGAAACTGTGTCTTCTGTCTCTGCTAAAGATGAGGAGGGGACGAGGTTCCTGGCAAACATTTCCAGACAGGCAGTGGAGCGGATTAGTACAAAAAGGGGATGCAGAGCCCAGTCATTCAGCTGCCAGGAGAAGGGAGGAGAGGCAAGTTGGGCAGCTGGTGGAGAAACAGGTGCAGAGGAAGGTTCCTGATAGCTGCGCTGTCATCCTGCTTTGAACCCGCAGCTCCTCCGTAAATCTTTCCTTTTGGAACTCTCTCTTCAAAGTTTCATTTCCTCGCGTTCCTAAAATAGTTCTTGATAAGCGACTTGCCATGCTGCTAAAACCCTTTGGTTACTTTCCTAGAAATCTATTTTCATGTTTTCACACTGAGCTTCAGCTGCTTGCATTCCCATTTGGAAAAAGGAAAAAAAAAAAACAAAAGAGAGAGATGAAAAATCCAGACAGGGTTTAATGCAACCAGGGTTTAACACAAATAGGTGATCCCAGGCTTTAGTAAAAGAGCAGGACCTCAACTGTCAACTGAAATTCCAAGAAATGCTATAAATTGTACCTAATTAGAGGGCCGGGGTGAAGAAAATATGAAGAGCTATTCTCTCACATATAAAGGATCTTTTGGAACACAAAATTCTCAGTTTCAGTGTCTTTCTGCAAGTTACATTTTCTTCAAGGTGTGTCAGAGTAGAATACAGGTAGAATAAAGCACAGGAGGCCAACATGTAGTGTTCAAGTCAAGTGGGCCTCTTCCCAATGCAAGAGCTTGTCCCATGCTCAGCCATCTCCCTAGAGGGGACACACCAGGGCTGTGCTGGTACAGGGACCTCCTGGTCAGTCCTTGGCTATAGCAAGGAGCAAACTGGACAGTTAGTCTGGGACTAGCATTACTAATCCTGTTGGAATCCAATTCACATCCAAATCACCCTTATCTCACAGCAGAGTAGGGGGAATCCTGACTATCCTCCATTAATGAACTTCTACCACAACCCTTCCATCAGCTTTCTGCTGCCTGCTGCATGGCATTGACCTCATAGCTCTTGGCTGGGAAAGATTTTGACATGCTGATGCAAAAGTTTGCCTCGCTGGCCATTCTGCCCTACAGGGCACGTATTTTCATGGTGACTTGTAATAATGTAGAAGACTGGGACTACTACAGGAACGAACGAGTAAAAAGTTTGCTCGTGGTGGTCAGTAGACTCTTCATGGTCTCCTTAAGTGAGCTCAAGTGACTTTTTGGCAAGAGAATGAAAGGCGATTGTACAAGTATTGCACTGAAAAAGGATGATGAGTTTGTTGTGCAGCAATTTGGAGGGATTATGTTAGAAGACTGAATGATCTGATGAGAGTATTGAGGGAGGCACATTCCCTAATGTGGGGGCAAAGCTTAGAAAACAGCTTTGCTTGGACCTGGGAAATAAAATCAAAACTATTTGCTTCTCTTCTGGATGACCTTTAGCTGATTCTGAGTTTCAAGCGATGAACAAAGTAACTGTCTGTTCTGAGGCTGTCATTAGACTTACCTAATGTATTTTCACATGACATGGCAGGACTCTATCTTAGAATGAGAAAGGCAAAAGAAAAAAAATGTGGAAAACCTGACTTGTTCATGATAACCTTGCTTCTAATTCCTCAGCAGCGTGGGGCAAGACTGGAGACTTGTCACAGGTGAGGACTGTCTTGTAGCCCTTAGGACAACTTACCCTTCTGGTCTCCAGTCCCAGTAGTTTTTTCACCTAGGAATCCCATGGTACATTGATAGTCGCAGCTAGCGTTGAAGACTGCTCATATTTGCCATTTCTTCCAAGGACTTATTTTCTCAACATATAATGGCCATGCCCAGAGTCAGAGAGTGGTCCCTTTGGAAAGACGATGTTTGCAAAGATGTTGAGGCCACCCAAAAATACTCAGCTCTCCCCATACTTTTTGCCTAGCCTGCTTGGAGGCAAGTGCAGGAGAGGTTGCATTTCGTAGGCAGCAGACAGGCGATGCAGTTGCCTATGGGGACTTCAGGCATGGAGCAGGCCAATGCTCAGGGAAACATGGGGCACACTGTCCCTGTGGAGTGACTGTAAGATGGGGAAGGAAAAGCAGCATGCAGCGCTCTTGTAAGCCAAGTAGATGGCTCTTCTCAATGGAGAGATCAAATGAAGTAAGTTTATTAACTTTAACAATATGCCTTATTATGTAGGTCGCTACAGTATAGATAACCTATTAGCAAACTGCATTTCTATTTGACATTTTGTGTATTTCCTCCCACTCAAGTCTGACACAAGTGAAAAACACTGCCTGCAGCCTTGCCCAGAGGGGACCTCTTGGTAGTGCAGTCTCAGAAGAGCCTAGGCTGCTCACACCCTAACGACAGGCATAGATTTTTCTAGAGTGAAGAAGTCTTTTGTGTGGTTTTGCAGCAATTTACAGACATTTATTTGGGAGGGAACCAAGACAGTAATTCCTCTAGTGTATATCAGCTCATAACAAAGTAGTCCTGTCTTGTGCTTCATCTTCTGCAGGAACCACTCTGCAAACAAATGTCCGCTTTCTCTAGGAGAAAGTGGATCCAAGAGATCCACCATGCTGTAGGTTGTAAAATCGTTTTAATTAGACCCTGAATGCAAACTCTGAGTCTGAGTGGTCTCATTTGGATCAATGGTAGTGCCTCATTAATTCTTGCAGCAGCAGAGCGAGGTGCCTAGGAGTGAACCAACCTAGGCGTGATATCTAGCTGATCTTAAAAGAACTTAAGCTTTGAATGTTTAAATATCAGTATTAGTGCAATTTGTCCACTTGCTGAAAATAGGTACTTTAATCCTGCGAAAGAGTTCCAGCTGGTACCTGAACACATTCAGAGTGTTTATTGCCACTCGTCTTAACCCTAATAATTGGAGCAAATGGGTTTTAAAACGCTGAATTCGGAAAGGTTTCAGAAATGAGTCATGTTTTTGTGTATGTTGCGCATGTTAAAATGCAGAGTGAAGAAAATCAGGAGTCATCAAAGCACAATTTCAAACAGACATGCATCATTAAAAAGCCATTTCGTTTCATAGTTCAAGGTTAAGTTGGTTCCCAGAAGATGAGGTAATTTAGTTAAATAATAATGCTCCCATAAAACAAGCCCCATAATAGAATTCAACCTTAGCAGTTGCAAAGGAAGGAAACTGTAACTTCTGTCAAAGCACAGGGATGAGATTAGCATTAATAAAGCATTCTTCACTGAGCAGAATGATAGTGTACGAGGGAATGCACATCCAAATAGCTCTCATTTCCCCAACGTTTCCTCTCAGATATGGGCTTTTTAATTAGCCAGAGGAAAGAAAACTGAAAGTGTACTTTCTGCTTCCCAGTTTCTCCCTCACTATTAATCTCTGTGCTGAAAATGGTGCCACCAGTCCATCATATTGTTATTAGCTAGTTGAGACGTAAAAGAACTACATTCATATTCCTTATCACAGCTCAGAGGTATTTCCTTTGTACTGCTAGGAGTATTTTGATTAGTTTTGGCTGTGCCTACAGAGAAGACACAGTTTATATTTTCCAGGGCTAACATCATTTCTAGAAATAAAGTTTTTTTTCCAGTGCTCTCCAGTATTTATTGATGGGGTTTGATAGCTGTGGAGATTGAACTGTTGATCCACAGAAGATCCTTTTTAAATTCCTCTTGGTTTCATGACTACATCTGTTGATAGTGAGTTGCTCCTGGAGCTAGCTGATGATTTTCCGTGAATCACTTGTTGAATGTAGTATTTTCTTCCCATTTGAGACTGTGCACTGTCCACCAGCAGACATGGATGATCACTCGTTTGCAGAACCACAGAGATATTCTATTGGGAGGGATTTCAGAGGGTCACTTAGTCCTGTTTTAGGGGAGTTTTTTTTCTGTTTTTTTTTTTTTTTGTTTTCTGAAGTCTAACCTTCCTTCCTGGTATTTATTTAATCTGTTCTTAAGAAGAGTTGAAATGGGGATATTCTGATCTTCTGTACAGGTAGTCTGTCAATGTTAGCTTGTATCCTTGCTGAACAGGAGATCCTCACTTGCGTTTGCCATAGACACAGAGATGAACACAATCCTTTTCACTCAGCCAACTTCATATATTTGAAGCCTGTTACCTGAAGACCCATTTGCTTTTTTCTGCATCACACAAAACAGTCCCCACATGTTATTTTTCATTCCAAAAGATGCAGCAGGTGGGATCTGAGTGTGGGCGGCTTAGGGGTGGCTTTTTGGTATCTATATCACATAGGGTCACTTCTGCTCATGTCTGGATGACCCCCAAAGCTGTGATGTTAAGCAAGAGTCACGTATAATCCTCTGCTAAAAATTATCCAGCTTTTGCCAACCCAATTTTGTGCATACAGCCAAGAGTAAGTGCATGTGCAGACAAGCAGTCACAACACTTTTGCTTTCTGTTAACTTTCTGATAGAAAAAAAAAACTCCCTGGCAAATCTGGTCACTGCAACAGAGGATGAAGCAGCCCAGCTGGTTCCCTGCAGCGGGTTTTGGTGCAGGAGCTTCTAAAAGATATAACCTGCTTTGGGGTGTATCCAGCATAACACACTCACCACTGTGCTTTCCTTTTGGAGACAGCTGATTTTGTGTGATTAAAGCAGCTGAGGAAGCCAGATTTAAAAAATCAAGTGCTGGCAAAGCTCCCACTGGCTTAAGGAAAAGCTGGACTGTGTCCTACTTCATTTTATGTTTGTTTTGCTGAGAAACCTGAAGTGAACAGAAGTTTTAAGAGTGTTGACTGCAGATCAGCACGAGCTTCTAGCTTATTTTATGACAAATGAGTTGCTTTGCATGTGGAAAATGGAAAAAAAAAGAGAGAGAGAAAAGAAAGTAAAAAAAAAGCAAATGGGCCCCTGATTCATGGGTTCCTCTCACCTCAGACATTTCCTCCTTCGGTAGATTATGAATCTGGCTCCAGGTGGAGGATCAGGACACACCTCACTGTGAATTTATTTTCTTGGGCAGTCATAGTCTTTACTCACAGTAGTTTCTATCACCCAAAACCCTAGGTCAGGGTGTTGCCCACTAAGGAGCCATTGCCTTACACATATAGCAGCCCCTAGGACAGCTTTGCTAGCGTGGCTGAGCTCTTGCAGCATCTCACAAGCAGTGAGAGCTGGCCAGGAGACTCAGAGGTCCTGGAGCTCCAGGAAACTTAGGGTGATGCCAGCAATTGGGAATGTGGACAACAGGGTGGCTGAGTCTATGGCAGCTTCTCTTTGTCACCTGAAATCCCACATCTCCATAGAGAATGCAAGAGGAATGCTCATAATGTAGAGGCAATTAGGTAAAGTGACCTAGCTCTATGTTACTGAAAGGTCTGGAGCAGATTCCTTCCATTCTGGTAGCGTATCTTCTATAAAAAACAACCTATGTCCAAGAATCCAAGGAACTGTCTAAAGATATCTAAAAAATATACCAATAGAACATAGTCAGTGATATTTTAAATCAAGATGAAGTCGCTGATGAGAAAAATGAGCTTCTTGCTCTGGAAAAATTTCTGATCCTCAGTTTTCCAAAACACTGCCACAAAACGTTATTATCTCAGCTCTTCCTATCTCTAGCGTGTGTCATTCAAGGGGGTCTGAACAAAGTTGCTGTTTGTAGCACATAGCCCATGCAAAGCTTGTATCAATAAAGTCAGTTTATTGCTCCTCTGGAGTTATTATCCAATTTGCTCCTCTGTAGCAGCTCTCCTTGTCAATGCTGAGGTCTTATGACTCACTGTCATGAGGGAGTCGTCATCTTCCTGCGAGCTATAATCAACTCACTACCAAATCTCTTCTTGTTCCTGCATACGGGATGACACCTCCTTTCTTTGTTGCTGGCTTCAGGAATGCAGCAATCAGATGTGCATCAGAAACGTTTGTATTCAAATGAAGATAGCGAGTCAAGGCCCCTTTTTCTCTTTAAGAAACATTGCAGGATGTAGGTAATGGTAGTTAAGCCTGCCTACTCAGTTCATTAATGTTGAATTTCTTAAATAACCAACTGGGAAAGATTACTGTGGTTTGATAGGGACACTGGAGATTTTCTAGCCAATGTTACATATTTTTCCAGGTGTTTAAATGCCAGATGTTGTTGTCACTCAGATAGATGACTGGGTGTCACCTATTTCATCGTTCGCTACCCATTGCTGGAGGAAACCCCACATTAGAGCCATTGTGCCACGAAACAGAATCACAGCTAGGAAAAGTTGGTGTATTAAGTATTCAGCAGAGATTCAGGAGCAGCCTGTCCTCGGGGCTTCCAGTTTATCCTGATTGCTTCACACACACTTATTCAAAGTCTCTCTTTGATCTGCTTGCAGATTTTCTACAGAAATGTTTCTGTCTTCATTAAACTGATAAATCAGTGCTCTCTGTAAATGTCTGCTTTGCTTTCTAATTTTGTTGCTCATAAAGCCAAGGTGCAACATTTTGATGTATTTAAACCTTTTTGCCTTTAACACAAAATACCTGGCTTTCCATTACCAAAAGCAGAAAAAGAATCTGGATTTCTCTTCTCTGAGGAAAAGCAAATTTACTCATTTCAACACAGATGCTTGTTTACTCATAAATAGAGCTGAAAAAAAGAGAGTTCCCCTACTAGCTCCAATACAAATCCTTGTTTATTCTTCAAATGGGAATAATCTATTTCCACCGACAACCTCAAATAACTGTCAGAGAAGTTCCATCAGTCCAAACACTCTTCTTGGCATTAGCATTCTAAGGCAAGATAGATATAATAACCTCACACTTTCTTCCCAGTGTATTTTTGGCTTCTTCTTTCTTGACTGCAGTATTCTTAAACAGACATCCTGCTACAGCAACTGCTTCCTTACCTCTCTTGTCGTATAAAAAAGAAACAAAGAATATTCATGTTGGTTTCTGCCAAGAAACAAACCAAGCATGATCTATATCATGCCTTCTTTTAAGCTCTATGCCAAACTGAAGCAGACTGAATCACTAGTCTGCTGAAAGGTAATAACGAATAGGAAAAGAAATAGGTATTTCATGCTCTGGATTTAAAAGCAAATGTGCACTAATGTAGGCCCCTAATATGAATGTTACCTGATGGAGGAACCCCCTCCAGACAGCATATTGTTCCTTCCATCTCTTTCAATGAGTGAAAGCATGTGCTTTAAACTCATCAGGTAGAAAAGTGTGTTTTTGAGACAGGTCTAAAATGAACCAGATCTACTGAAACTGAGAAAATGATCTGCTAAATAAACTCTTGGGAGTTTCTCCATTCATTAGTGCGTGGTTAAAATTCAAGCGCCGAGTTCTGCCTCCTTCAACTCATGCTGAGAGCATTTAGGCTCAAAAGTGTTCAACTGGTGACAGAAGAAGAAAATAGGAGGGGAATCACTTGATACAGATGTTTTTGGAATATGCTCTGGGAAGTGCCAGGAAAATATGTTTAATGCATCTTGGATGACTCAGGACTGCAGCTCTCTTCTCATCTGAGTTTTCTGAGATGTCCCTTTTCTCCACTCTCCTTTTCTTCCTCCTTTTACCTTGTTTGCTTCTACTGCCAGGGAAAGTCTATGACTTTCTTGCTAGGCACCAAGACTGTGGGGTGTTCCTCTCACTTCACTGAAACACCAAGTAATTGATTATAAGCACCATTTAAAACACAAAGCAAAACAGACCTAGTGAAGGGTGTTTGTCTCAGGTGGGCAGTCAAGCTTAAATGTAGCTTCTGGAAGTGATTTACCTGCTTGACTTATGCTAGATTGTGTAAGAGCTAATGGCATTTTCTCCATTGCACTGTTTCCTGGTGCCCAGATGGCTTCAGTGAGTGAGAGACAACGGTAGCATTACTTGTGGTGGAGATGGTTTCATCTCTACATCAAGGCTTGTTTTTTTGCAAGCAACCAGATTTTTTCCTGTTCTGATTAGCACTGGTTAAAAATAAAACAAAACAAAACAAAGCAAAACACACTAACTGGGTTTTATAGGGTCCATCCAATTCGTAAAGCATCTTTACAAGATTCACATGATGCACAAGCACATCAATTGTGGTGGAATAAAGCAAAGTAAAGCTCTTCAGGATGCAGATGAAATGTTTGCTGGCTTATGGTGAGAAGAAAAGGTGATTAACAGGGTACAGCACCCTGGGAACCTGCCCACTACCAAATACTGCTACTGCCTTCTTGCTCCCAAAAACACAAACAAGCCAACCTTATTTGCACACTCATATCTGGCAATAAAGGATTGCTAAATTGATGAGAGCTACTATTTTTATCTAAATAATTTACAGTCCAAAATTACTGCTTGGAGGCATTAGTATGAAAGATGAGATTCTGTGCTATGACTCCAAGAGATTTGGACCCAAGATTATAGCTGGAATGAGGGAAATACATGCCGTACAAATTTTAGAAACACCTTCTAAAATTTGGGAGAAGAATAGCAATCCCATCTAGAGCTGTGATGTGGTGTAGGCACTCTTAGCGTGCTTACCACAATACACTGGCAGTAACACTATTCATAGTAACCAGATTTTCTAAGCAACTTCCTTTGAACATCTTACCTCCTGTAACCCCACCTGGGACTTCAGTGGCTTGTACTCTCCAACCCCATGGGTTGCCCATCATCGTGCAGCCAGGACACGTGAAGAATTCCTTCAAAACATGAACCTCTGGCTGTCTTTGACCAAGCTTCTGCTAAGTGAATCTCTTGGCTCAGTGCAAAGCCAGTGATGCCACTTAAATCTCTGACCTCCTGATGAAGTCTTTAAAAGGTCTTCATAAATCTTCATCATTAAGAATTTGCTTAAAGGTTCCTTTAGTGGGCTTAACCACTAAAACTAGTAGACAGACTCAGGTATTTTTATCACATTCATCTTCACTTTTCCATGAATATTCCTTCTTTCTAGTACTTTATATGAGCTCCTACCAGAAGAGACAGCACAAGGTTGGGAGCTCTAAGTATCTATAATTTGTCTCATAGTCTGTAACCAAATACTGTGACCACAGTCAGATTCTTCTCTTCTTGGTATACTCTCCATGCACAATCTGTAAGCTTATCACTTACCACTCCGTATTTAAACCATTATATGTTTCCTCATTTGAGGAAGAATCTGATTATTGCTTTCCCTGCAAAAGCATGCCTCAAGTTAGAGGCTGACAACTCTGCAATGGATCATCTACCTGCCTAGCCTTATATCTTTTCCTTCAAATTTTGGCTAGCTTTGGCAATGGTTTCTTACAAATAACATGAGTCACCTCAGAAATATCTGCCAACTTGATGAATAAGTAAGGATTATTAGGAAAATAAATTATTTACATACCACAGTGTAGTCCCAACAGTAAGCATGTCTTTATTTACAGCAGGGACCAGCCTGAGAGCCGAGTTCTTCATCTTCTATACAGATTGGTCAAGGCTTCATCTCCAAGAAATTAGGGCAGGAAAAGCTTGAATGAGATTCACAGGTAAGTAAAAGGATACCTCCAGTGGAGACAAGGTCACTAAAACCAAGGATACAGTAAGAGTCTTTGATTCTTGTGCAATGGGAAGGAGACAAAATAGCAAAATACATAAGGAACCTCTTATCTCACTGTAATTTGAAGAAATGGTTCCAGGGCTAATTTTGTGGAGGATGAGGATTAAATTGCTAAAACATTCTTGAAGACCTGCAGATTCTCATGATACAATCCACATTTATATTAGTCAAGATTTTTCAGTGGTGACTTCCTATCCATACCACTAGGTGTTTTCTTTATGCCATTAAACTGCAGCAAAATGCTGTGGAAGAGCTTCATTAGATCTATAGTGGCATTATCACATTTTTATTTGTTTGCATTATATAAGACATTCAAATCTCAGCTGAGATTGAAAGAGTACATGTGGAGCAGAAGAGAATGATATACGTATACATATACGGCCAAGGAAGGTATTTTTATTGAGAAGTTTGACACTGGCATCTTAAGCCTGGCAAAAGGACAGGTCATGAGTAACAAATGTTCTAGGTCTCTACTGTACATCAAGACTATCAGAAAAAAAGTAACAGTTGATGAACATGGTGGAGAGTTAACACTCAGAATGGGATATTTAAGATGAGTTACCTAGAGTACTATAGGAGAGGTCCTCCTCCTCTCTGAATTGCTGGGATTTTTTTCCATTGTCTTCAGTGGGCTTTGGATGGGAGAACTCAGCTTGGATATCATGATGTGAGGCTGTTACAGGTGAACTACTTGAGTTGTTTTTGATCTAGGAAACTATAGGATTGGTTATACTATGTACTTTGTTGTCCCCAATAGAACCAGTTGGTTAATGTGGTAAAACACACTTTTATCCTAATGAGAAGATTTTATATTATCTGACCTTCTGTGCAGTAGAGGCTATCCAAGTGCTCACATAGCTGTATTGAAAAACGTGATTTAGGTTATAGCTTTTGAGTCCTCAAGTGAGAGATTCACACATGCAGAGAACAGAAGGAATCAGAGCCACCACTGCCTTAGATCCATGAAATGACAGGAAGTTGGAGAGATAAGAAGGGAGGCCTGAACAATTTCATCGAGTGACTCATGGCTCATGCATTGAGGAAAAATGGAAGAACCTCAAATCCCTGCCAAGAGAGCTTGGAGGAAGTTCTTACTCAGCCCTGAATCATGCAGACAGCTTGACTGTTAGCATGTAAGCAAAACACCTAAGGTATGATCGGAGAGCTGCAAGTGATGGATGGTCACAGCTGAGGAGTGTAGGTAGCCATTGCCTACAGCCAAGACATTGTCTCTGACTACGTGCATGGTACTAACCTTGCCTAAGCATTCCGTGACTGAATGTTAGCCATCCAAATAAATCCCTTTAAGGATACAGACCTCATGACTTGGTGAGGGTTAGCCTGCAGTGTGTTTCTTCTTGAAATAATTTGTGTGACTGCAAATCCCTACTCTAAATGAACTGGTCTGGGATGGAAAAGCAATACTGGTTCAGCACTTCTGTGCTATGGATTTGCAGCAGGGAAGCTCTACGGCTGTGAAGAGAGTCAGGAAAGACAAAGTTAAAGTTCATACAATGTGATAGTTCATGCAATGAACTATCACACCACAGTCCCATGATACACTGGCTTTGCCAACTAAGCTGCTGTAACCAGCTCCTGCCCCAGATGCATGTTCCCACCTCTGGCCTGCAGTTTGTCACCTCCTCCATTGTGCCAAAACAAATGTGTGTAGGACAATGCTAAAATCAGTGCTTGAAGTGATGGAAGTTAAAAATAAACCTCTTCTGGGGAGAAGGGGAGGGAGGGATGGAGGTTTTTAACCCTAACCATTTCAGTCCTCTCTCTTCTACAAGATGATTTTACAAGACATTTCTTTAACATAAGAGAGGAGAAGAGAAGGTTGCTGAACTGGGACTGAAGAGAGTCCTCCGGGTAGAGGAGTCCCTCCAGAGAGGGAGAGAGGATTTCTAAAGCTGATTTTGTACTAAATTGAATATACTGTAGACTTATACCTCCAATAAATTAAAATTTACCTTCAGAGCCTTTTGGGCTCTGGTGTGTCAGACTCTTCATCATTGCATCTCATAGATCTTCATGTGCCTTAATATCAAAATGTATTGCTTGCAAGCCAACAATATTATTAATGATGAAGACTTCTTTAATGAGAAACTGATTTTTTCCAACTTTATAAATTAATACTCTTTATAATTATTTGAAGTAAGCGCTAGGCTCCTATACGTTTTACTATGGCATGGCTAAATTTTACTCATTAAAATCTGTTCATAAACAAATTACACATTAAACTGAGAATAAAAAGAAGCACTATAAGAGATATAAAAATATAAGGTTTTATTTGGTGACATATATTACATGACCAACCAAGGAAATATGTGTACATTCCTTAAATATCATAAAATGTTCAAGGAAAAATGTCTGAAAAGAGTTCAAAAGGTTGCAGCACAGATATGATTTGGCAAATTGAAAAATAGTTCAGTGATTTGCTGTTATTTTGGTCTTGGTTGTTTCTCGTGCTCTGATGAGTTCCCCCATGAGAAAGCAAGTTATATGCAGCGTATTGGTTATGTGCTACAGCTCAGACACCTTGATAATTGATTTGCTTTTGTTTGAACACAAAATATAGGCTCTTGCATGCTGCATTATTGCTGCATTACCTTAGAAACGTACTGTCCCAGTAGAAATAGCAGTGAAGCAAGTTAACTGCATGGTGTGTAAAAGACATTATTAATTACATAATATTCTTTGTATTGAGTTAGTTGTCAAAGTTTCCCAAAACACTGTTAGTGATATCGGCTGAGTTTCAAAGCACTTTTCAGGGACAAAAAGAAAAAAAAAAAAGAAAGAGGTGGTAATTCCTGATATGAAGAAATGTGAAGTAGTATTCTTAATCCCAAATTAAGGCATACTCCTTTGGGTCTCTTTGTCTGTATCCTGGATCACACCAGCTCCTGGATGCTTCAGTGTATGTGGTCAGGATTTAAATTTAAGTCGCTATACTTGGAGAATGTTGAGTATGTCCTTCAATTTTCTTCTAATAAATGGAGTCAAGGGCATAGTGAGTCAGTTTTGTAATTAGATGATATAATTGTCTCACGAACTCTGTACAAATTACCTCTTCTCTGTATTGTTTTTGCAGTGTATTGTTTTTGTTGAATAATATGGCACATATCCAGTTTATATTGCAGTCAATAAATTACCCTGTTTTATAGTTTGATGGGCCACAAATGAATAACTGACATAACAAAAGTAATTAAGTCATTACCCCCTTTTAATACTGTCAGTACTGTTCATTTAGACCATTAAGTTTATTTTTAATTATTAACACATTTCCCTAAGAACATTTTTTTTTTCCTTTTTCTTGAGAGGTAACTGCAGAGGAGCCACACTGCTCAGCTTTTAACACATTTTGTGATACTGGGGCTGACACCAGAGTGTGTTGATGTAAAGGAAATTGCATTTTATTACATTTTAATTAAATAGGTCAACCCGCACAGCCCTTCCTCCAGAAGAGCTCCCACAGGAATCCGGTCCTTCATCGTTGGCCCTTATTTACTTCTGGAGTTTTACACAGCAGGACTCTGCTTTCCAAATAGAGGATTGATAACATAATCTAAGCCATTAAGCAGTGCAATTTTGACATCCAGACTGACAGATTTTGGGAACTTTAGGAATGCGGGATTCCCTGAAGAATGTGCATTACTTTTCCTTGAACACTGTTCTAACCTAAATTATCACTAAATGAATAACCTATCCTGCTTTCTCTGTAGTAACACTGGCTCTGTCCAAATAGCCCAACCAGCATGAAGAATTCATCCCAAATGCTCTCATTTAATGTTTGGCAGACCTCTTCTAGAGCCCGTCCTGCTCATCTTACATAACATAACCCTGTTGTTATACTCAGTGCAGCAGCTTTGCCCATTCAGATTTATGTATTTGTTTTCTGGTTCTCTCCGTAGGCTCATCCTAGTCAACGTCATACCCCACAAATTCGAGTAATTAGCTACAATTAACATATTTTTGCCCAGAATATGTTTTTAGCTGTCTGGCTATTGCAGCTCGCAACTATTCATTTCTTCTCTATACACTAACTAGAAGAAGATGTGTCACCTTCTGGACCTTAGAGACACACATAGTGCCAAGCAGGCACAAGAAAAATGTGGAGGTTTTTTTTTTTTTTTTCCATTTCTTGTAAGCCAAAATGAACTTAATTTGTTTGGAAAACTCTCTCTAAAGGAGATGTGACTCAACAAATATGTTGCAGCTACCAAATCAAAATTGAGAATATCTGAAAACTTTGCACAGGCAGCAGAGTCTGTTTGCAAGACGGAGTGTAATTATTCTTGCAGATATTACTACTAGAATTAGCAGTAGAGCTGAAACTCTATTTTTAAGCTGAATTGCCTCCCCTGTAATTGCATGAGTGAATTATCATCACGGATAGCACTCATATTGGCCCCTACCTTGTTTAGCAAATAAGTGAAAAGCTTGACACAAAGCATGTTAGCCAAACTGAAAAAAAAAAAAAAAAAAAAGGAAAATTCAAAGCACTTTTCTGGTTCCTTGTTTCAAAGCTGATCATTTTATTTGAAAAGCTAAATTATTCCAGAAGAAAGAGAAAGGCTTTTTTTTTTTTTTTTGATAAAAGGAAATGCTTTGCCTGGCTTGAGGCCGCGTGGCCTCCTCCCACCTGTCTCCAGCCTCCTTCCAGGTGCTTCATGCCCCAGAAAATACAGTGTCTAAGCGGGGAAGCTGCCAGCAGCTGCCATGGGGAAGACGAGGAGCTTTGTGCTTGGGCTTCTCGTTGTCTGGAGGACAATGTGTGCGCGGGGCCCATATCACAGCTGAGACATCAAGTCGTGGGGATGTGCCCATAGCTGAGCTGAGCACTGGTGTGTTTTTGCCTTCCATCCTGCCCGAGGCTTTGGGAGAGCATCCCTGCTGGATTTGGCTGTGATGCCATGCCATGCCGGTGCCTTGCCTGCTCCTTGCAGCTTCCTGCTGGGGTTACTGCCCACACACAACTGGTGGCAACAGCATCGTGAAGGGATGCTGGCAATCTTAGCCCAGATGGACATGAAGCATTGGGAGCACCTACCTTACACTTACTGTTAAGCTCGTTATAGGAGTTATTTTAGTTGCTAAATTAGCACCAGATAGGTTTGTTGGGTACCAATAACTACCCAGATGTGGCAACAACATCATGGTAGGAATCTGAGAATTTCTGGAAGTGACTTAAAGCCAGCTTGGATAAACTGCAATTGCAATTGCCAGGACAGTGCAGCAATTCCTATTGCTAACCCAAGAAGGATGACATTAGCAAGGCTTGTTGCTTCAGTAGGTATTTCCATGGGTGTCCCTGGGAATGACCCTTCGTACTTAGGTCTCCATGAATACGAACTATTCCCACCTGAAGGAGTTGACTTAGATCCCTTGAGCAGCTAATTAAATGAGCAGACACAGAGCCAGGGCTTCCTGATAAACACTAGAAACAGCCTTTAATTTCATTTCCAGGAAAACTAACATACATTCATGTTACAAAAACTGAAAGTGCACTGGTGCAAGACTATATATGTTTATTTGCCAGTTACACATAAAAACCTACAGAAAAAAAAACTACAGAAAAAGCTTTCTGCAGTATTTTGCAGATGAACATAGAGATGAATACGTCTAAACTTATGCTTGACTGACCTCAATAAATGCTAAATACTCCAGATACCATCCTGGTTACTAATCATAGTAGCATTTGCCAGCAGCAAATCCTTGAGGTTACCTTGGTACAATTACTTTGTTGAGAGCATATTTGTTTTTCACAGTATTGAAAATGTCTAAATACTTTTTTTTCTTTAAAATAGTGACACTTTGTACCTTATGTGGCTTTCACACTGATTTACTCTAGGGATTGATTACTTGAGGAATAGGTTTCCTACCCCTATTGATGTTATGTTACGTTGTTACTGAAAATAATGAATACATTTGGAGTTATTGCCATCTGCTGTGCTACTAATCTTTAAATTCTTAAGCAGGTATCATGTCCAGAAAGAACAACAAATATAAGAAAAAGACAAAAGGGTGGGAAAAAGAGAGAAAATTTGAAAATTTCTTATATATATATATAAATATATATAAATATATATATATATATGAGTGTACACTACATTTTGTTAATATTTACTTAATCCTAATTAAAATAGAGTACTTTGGGTCTTTAACATTCACTCTGAGTGTTTTATATATATACATGCATATTAATAATGGTAGTGGAACCTTACAATATAGCTATCTAGCTATAAGCATCATTTGCAGTAATAGGTTTTCCAATCATTCCTTCTATTATTTGAAAGTATTGATGCTATTTCCTAATTAATTAGATGCCCAATGCGGTGAACACTAGCAGGATTTCAACTCACAGTTTTCCTAAAATTATGAAAAAATGCAAACGATTGGAGCGGCCCCTCTGCTCCTCGAGGCTCAAGCGAAGGGGAATAAAAACTACCGGAGACCGAGTGAGCGAAGTGGGAACTGCTGCACTCTCCCAGTGGGCGTATATGTATTTATACGCTTAATTGCAAGTGCGAGGCTGGATAATTTATACGCCTAATTGCACGGAGCCATTGACACTGGGAAGGGAAAAAAGAGGAAAAAATTGAGGAAAAAAAAGAAAATGAGGGGGAAAAAATTAAAAAGGGAAAAAAGGGAAAAAATTAAAAGAAAAAAAAAAAGGAAAAGGAAGAGAAAGGAGGCGTTGCCTCTGTCGCAGATAGGAGGCGAGGGAGCCGCCGTGTCCCGCTCCGGTGCCAGGCCGGGAGCTGCCCCCGTGAGCGGCCGCGCCAGGATCGGGACCGGGGCCGGGATCGGGACCAGGACCGGGGCCGGGGGGGCTGCGCCCGCCGCCTCGCGGGTGCCGAAGCTTCTTTTAAATATATACGCTTTAAGAATGATGTAAAATATTAAATTATTTTTTAAAAAAAATCTTAAAAATGCCCCATTTCCCGTCTGTCCTTCGCCCGGGGCAGCTCTGCTCCCTTGTCGGGGACCTCCTGAAAAGGGCTCAGGCTTCTGCCGCCTGCGGGTGAACACGGGCGCTCACGGAGGAGCCCTTAGAAACCTTTATTTTATTTTATTTTATTTTATTTTATTTTATTTTATTTATTTTATTTTATTTTATTTTTCCCCTAATTTTTAGGGGAGCCTCCTCACCCCGTTTGCTCGCGCACACCTTGGTCCCGAAGCAAGAGCTCGGCTCTTTCCAAAGCAAAGCGACGTGGGGCTGCGAATGGGCGAGCTCAGTACTCCGGAGCGCTGCCTGTGAAGTCTCTAATTCTGTGATGTGGTTGCTTTGATTTCTGGTTTTTTTTTCTTCTTTTTTCTTTTTTTCCCCCAATTCAATGTGACTTTCATTTACAGAACTGGTCGATTTCCCCCAATCCAATGTGACTTTCATTTACAGAACTGGTCGAACTGGCTCGAGAAGATACTGTCATTTTTAAAAGGCGCTTTCATTGCAAACAGGGACAAATTGTCCATATTATGGCATTGGTAATGAAAAGGCAACTGGAAATCATATATATATATATATATATAGGATCAACGGGAGCGTTTTGTTTAGCTAGGATTTCAAATTCGTTTTTATCTGAGATTTGAGCTTAGGTTGTCCAGTGAAGCTTGGTAAAGAAATAAGAATACTAATAATAACAATAATAACTGTTTCAAAATAAGTGTCAAGTGTTAGTTACGACAACGGAGAAGAAAAATGTGGTCGCAGCGCTTTGCTCTGATAGCGCTCAAAACAAAAACGGGAAGAAATAGCCTGGTTGCTGCACACCGCTTCCATGCCAAGAATTCCTATTGTGCCAGGGAGAGCGCTTCGCCGCGATGCTTGGGCTGCTTCGGATGGTTTTGCTGGATCTCCTAGCAGAGAAACGGGAACGAACGCAAAACGCTCAGTATTTTCCTGAGCGATTTCCAGGCACAAAACGGTATTCTCTGGGAAACGTGCAGCCAGGAGAGGACCCTAAAAATGCCTAATTAAAGGGGGCTTTTGCCCTCCTTTTTCCCCCCCTTATTTAAAAGAGAAATAAATCTCTGCAAACATTGCTCCATACATTGAGGGAGGCGGAGGCAAGACAGCGAACTGCAACTCGGATGTGGCATAGTTCAGTTTCACACTAAAACGGGGAGACGACGAGAAAACGTTTTCACGGACAGAGCAGGGCGCGGGGTGGGGGGGATCGCATCCCTCCTGCGCTCTGGAAGCCTCTGTCCCAGCTCCCTCCCTCCGTGCTTTCCGTGCTTTCCGTGCTATCCCGGGCTTTCCGTGCCCAGTGCAGGAGCTGGGACGCCGAAAGCCGCTCCTGGAGCTGCCCCCGGGTCGCAGCCTCAGGCTGGCATTAAAGCCCCATGGGCAGGAGTGCGCGCCATCCTCCTCCTCACCACGGGCAGGGAGGTAGCGGCGCATTTCGACAGAGCGAGGATCCGAAACAGGCCGTGTCAGTGCAAGGAAATTAAGAAGAAGAAATCAAACTAGAAAATTAAAGACGGGAGAGATGATAGAAATCTTAATTTTAGCAATTATTGGTATTCCCGAGGTCGCTGCGCTTGCGCGGTGCAGCCGGGCAGGGCGGCCCGTGTCCCCGCGCGCCCTGCGCCTCCGCGGAGCCTCCGCGCGCGGCACCGGGACCCCCTTCCACGCGTGGCGTTGATTTTAACCGCGTTTCTTTCTTTCTTTCTCCAAAAAAAGATCACAAACCCGCTGAAATCATTAACCAGACGGACCTCAGGAGGGCAAATACAGCGAAGCTGCCGATCATTAAAATAAAGACTTAAATGAATGGGTGATTCCCGTCGCCCGCAGGGCTGAGGGGGGCCGGGTGTCCTCCTCGGGGGGACCCTCGAGAGCAGCCGGAGCCGCAGGCCGCGCTAGGGGCTGCCCTGGCCGGGGGGCCCTTCCCACCGGGCCCGAGGCGGCGGTGACGGGCGGCAGGCGAGGCCGCCGTTCCCCCCGCCGCCAACGCCGCCGATCGATAAGTCCGCCTCAATGTCACAGGCGCCCGGCAATGGAAACACTCCGTATCATGGGGTGGCCTTGATAAAAAGTGTATTTTAAGGAGCTCGGATAAGGGAGCGGGAGCGGCCAGGGGGGAGCCTTGCCCGGCACGTCGCCTGTAATAAGCGCGGCGCTTATCAGCGCGGCCTAAACTCCCCAGCCGTTTCTAAAGTACATTAAGTTACATAAACACGGCTCGCAAAAAGAATACGCTGCATCCCGCCAGAGCCGCCAAAGTGACCCGCCGGGGCTGCCCGGGCCCGGGGGGCAGCAAAGGGGCCTCCCCCTCGCCCAAATTCCCGCTTGGAAAAACAGCAGGGTTGCGCGGACCGGGAAGAACCGACCCGCACCCAGGTTTCCTCCAATCCTCCCATCGTGTTAGAGACGCTTAACGTGGAAATTTGTATTAATTTGGCACAATTTTTATTTTAGGGCTTATAATCCTCCCTTATTCTCTGCTTGGGAGCAGGAGCAATGGTAACTTGGCGGTTTAGGAGGGTGGGAAGAGGGGGTAACCACCACCTTCCTGGCGCTGCCCACAGCAGCAGCCTCCCCTCGACGGGCTTTTCCCCTCAAAAATACCGCAGCAGCTTTTAAAAACGCCAGAGCAGCCTTAAACACGCCAGAACAGCCCTAAAAACGCCGGAGTACCCTTAAAAACGCCGGAGTACCCTTAAAAACGCCGGAGTACCCTGCACCCGGCTGCGCCCCAGACGGGAGCATCCTGCTGCTGCTCCCCCATCGCCCCTCGCTTTGCCCCTGAGCCCGGGTGACGTCAGAAGTGTGCAGGAGTGACGTCACGCGACGGGAGCCGCCGAAGGCTGCGCGCGCGGAGCGGTGGCGGGAGCAGAAGGGAGGAAATGATGGGAGCGAAGGGCTGGACCCGGCCCCGGTCCCGGCAGCGCTTTCCAATCGGGGGCGATAAACGAAACGTGTAGTGTGGACACGCTGATTAGCGCAGAGGAGGGGAAAAAAAAGGAAAAAAAAAGGAAAAAAAAAAAAGAAAAAAAAGAGGAGAGACAAAAAGGAATTAAATTAAAAAAAAAAAAAAAAGAAAAGAGAGGGGAAAAAACCCCATCGCTGTCCGGTTACCCAGGGCCGGCCAGGGCTCCCGGGGCTCTTGGGGAGACCTTGTCTGGCGCCCGACACCGCCGGCCCGAGCCCCCTGAGTCGCCCCTCGCGCCCCAGAGCCGCGGTGAGGGGCTGCCCGGAGGCCGCAACGAAACGCGGAGGTTACAGCCGGGATCGGAGCGCGTTTCCCTGGAATAGCCCTTAATTGGGAAACAAGTGGTGTTTGCAAAGCAGCGTTGCACCGAGGCTCCCGCCGGGCTTTTGTGGATACGATACCGGGTGCGAAAAAAAAAAAAATAAAATAAAATTAAGTTACAAATCTGGATCGGAAGAAACTCGGTGCGTTTCAAGACAACGAACGCCTACCGTTCGGCTACCGCCTGCAAGACCTTACCTTCTACTAATTGTACAGCAGTAACATAAATAAATAAATGAATAAATATAAATGAATAAATATATAAAATATATTATATATAAAATTTAAAATGGAAAAGAAAACTACCTCGACCTGGTGCAGCCACGGAAGGAAAGGCTCGCTGGTGGTTAGGCGGCACCGAGAGGAAGGACGCGCCGCCACCAACGACACGGACCCAACGTGAAGCTCCGAGCTCCACTCAATGCGCGACCCCAGCCCAGCGCGGCGGTTCCCCCGTCCCCCTGGATTCCCCTGGGTCCCCCTGGGTCCCCTCGGGTCCCCCCGGGTCCCCCCGGTCCCCCTGGGTCCCCGCGGGTCCCCCCGCGTCGCCGTCACCTTGCGCGGAGCCGCCGCGGGCCGGGGCGCTGCGAGGGCGGCTCCGCGGAGGCTCCGCGCGGCTCCGCGGGCAGCTCCGCGCCAGCGCAGCCCGCCGCTGTTGCTGTACAAACCGATGATGACAGATCCCCAGCTGATAACCCCGGGGGGAACGGAGTTATTTTAATTTCCAGTCACTTTCTTGCTAAGTACCGTATCAGTTTGTACACAGCTGAGATAAGAGCGCGGGGTGTGTGTGTGTGTTGGGGGGGTGATGTGGAGGTGGGAAGAAAAGGAGAAGAATAAGAAAGAAACGGAGGGGAGAAAAATAATGCGTAACCGCCTGCTGCAAGGCTGGACTCAGTCTGGAGCTTGCTTTGCCTTCACCTGATGATTGAGGCAACTCAAGGAGGCGCCGCGTTTATTATTGTGTTATTAGTAGTAGTACTACTATCCTCCACGTAGCTCTGATTTAACCAGAGAAAATATTTATTATTATTATTATTTGGGGGGTGGAGGGTGCGTAGTTCACCTCATCTTGAGAGGCGAGCAGAGCGCAGGCCGGCGGGTGCGTGCGGCGGGGCAGGCAGCGCGGGCACAGGGGAAACCCGTGTCCCCAGGGGGCATATCCGCCCGCAAACGAATATTGCCAGGGAAGGAATATTGCCCGCGAAGCAACTACCCCCCTCGAGGGCGAGAAGGGGCATTTTTCCCTGAGGGAGGGGGAATAAAACAAGGGGGAGCAGCGGCACCCCTGCCGCTCACAGTGCCCCCCGTTGCCCCAAGCAGCCCCGCAGGCTCCGCGCTCTGTGTCCCCCCGGGCCCGGGCACCCCCGGCGCCGCAGCCCGCCGTGCCGTGCCGTGCCGTGCCGTGCCGGGCCGTGCCGGGCCGGGCAGCCCCGCGGCGGCGGCCCGTGTTTGCTCAGCGCTCGCGAGCCCAATCAGCGCGGCGCGCTGCACTTTTCCGGCGCGGCGGCCAGAAGCGCCTCCTCCTCTCTCCTTTTTATACACGGGCCGCGGCAGGCGCCGGACTCGCCCGCGCCGCGCTGCCCTCGCCTCTGGATTAAAGCCCGCGGCCACCCAGCGCCACCAGCCCCATGCGGGCAGCAGCAAAGAGGTTTGGCCAGCGATTCTTGTTTTTTTTTCCCCGCGATTTCTCTCTCTTTTTTTACCCTCTCTTTACTCCCACTCTTCTGCCTTCCTGCCCGCGTTGCTGCCGCGGGAGGCAAGGAGCTCCGGGGCCAAAGGCGCGCTGCCCGCAGGGCTGCAGCCTTATCTGCCGCGCCTTATCAGCCGCTTATCTGGCGGCAGCAGCGGCGGCTCCGGAGCCTCCCGGCGGGGCGGGCGGCGCGCGGAGCTCCCGCGAGCCCCGACGTGCGCGCGCAGCGGCCGCCGCTCCCGCCGCTCTCCCTGCCCCGCATCCCCTTTCGCTTCGGGCGCCCGCCTCTGCCCGCGCCCTGGCCCCGTGTGAGTGAACGAGTGTGAGTGTGAGCGGCTCCTCAGTGAGTGCGGGCCCCTCTCCCGCTGAGCGTCCCGGGATGCAGCCGCTTCTTTCGCTCGGCGTCTGGGGCAGCCCGTGGGCCGGCGCAGCCCCCCACTCGCCGCCCCTCGGCTCCTGCCGGCCCCATCGCGCTCACGTCGGGGCCCGGCCCGGGCGCATCTGCCCGGCTGGCCAGTGCCTCTCCCTCCTCCTCCTCCTCCTCCTTTCCGTGACCTTGGGCTGGAAACGGGCAAACAAGCGAGGCGATGCGCGCGAAAGGCGTAAGATCTGCCCTGGCTTTGAGCAAGTTTAAAGGGATCGCCTTGCTAACTGTTCTCCCCGTGAGCTGAAAGGCTCATTCATCGAAGTAGTAGTAATAATAATAATGATAATAACAGCAAGAATAGCAATAGCAGCAAGTGAAGCTACCATGACTGAAAAGCCCCTCTCTGCGCTCGCCCCCTCTCTCCCTCCGCCCCCCATTTGGGACCCCGCGGCCCATGGTTTCCCCGAGGAAGGAAGGGGAAAAGTGCGGGCAGCGGCGAGACGGGGAGGCCCCGCGGGACGGGGAGGCCCGGGGGGTCCCGGCCGTGTTGACCTACGCTGCCCGCTCCATCCCGCCGGCGCGAGGGACAAGAGCGGCCGGGCGACATGACTGATTAGGGCTCGGAGGTGCCAGATAAGCCCTGATGAATCTCATTAAAGCACGGAGACGCTCTGTCCTGTTTGCTAACTTTGTTATTATTATTCCCCCCCCGCCCCCTCTGCCGACCCCTCCCTCCCTCCTCGGCCCTGCTCTTTTGTGCCCTCCCTCCCCGCCCTGCCCCGCGGATCCCTCTTCCACTCCTCCTCCTCCTGCTCCTGCTGCTCCTGCGCTCCAGCGGCTAGAAGGGCACCTGGATGGCCGTGGCCGAAGGCGGCTGGTGCGTGGTGAAGCGCTGCGCCGCGGACCCCGGCGGCTCCTCCTGCCCCTTCTCGGCCGGCGCCCCGGGCCCGTCGCCCTCCTCGCCGCCCTCCTCGTCGTCGTCCTCGTCGTCGTCGTCGCGGGGCCCGTCGAGGAGCCCCGCGCCGGAGCCGCCCGCCGCCGCCCGCCGCCCTTCGCCCGCCGCTGAGGGCCGCTCGCTGCTCGGCCCCTTCGTGCCCGCCTGGGAGGACCTGGTGCTCCTGGCGGATTTGGACCAAGCCAACAAGCTCCTGTGGTCGGGCCGCGGCGCCAAGGCGGGCGCCGAGCAGCCCGAGGACATGTACCAGACCTTGGCCATCTCGGCCGCGCAGGGCCCCGCGCCCTACGACGCCTCTGCGGGCGGCTTCATGCACTCGGCGCCCAGCTCGCCCGTGTACGTGCCCACGACGCGCGTGGGCTCCATGCTGCCCACGCTGCCCTACCTGCAGGGCGGCGGCGCGGCGCAGCCCGGCCACGCGGGCGGCGGCCACGCCGTGTGGTCGCAGCCGGCGGCCGAGAGCCCCTCGGACGGCGCGGCGGGCGCCTCGCACCCCTCGGGCCGCTTCCCCTACTCGCCCAGCCCGCCCGTGGCCAACGGCGCCTCGCGGGAGCCCGGCGCCTACAGCAACGGCCTGGCCGCCCGCGAGCAGTACAGCCCGCTCGCCCGGCCGCTCAACGGATCCTACGCGGGCCACTACCCGTCCTACGTGGGTCCGCAGCTGGCGCCCGCCTGGCCCACGGCGCCCTTCGAGAACTCCATGCTGCACTGCCTGCAGGGCCGCGCGGCGCCCATCCCCGTGCGCGCGCCCGGCGCAGGTAGGAGCCGCGCGCGGCCTCGCGGGGCGAGCGGGAGGGCAGCCCCACGGGGGGACGCGGCGCGTGGCTGAGGTGGCCCCGGGTGGGTGGATGGGGAGCGGGGGCTGCCTGCGGAGGGTCTGCGGAGGGCTCGGGTGGGGCGGTGCGCCTGGCCGGCAGAAAGAGGCGAAACGCAAAAAAAAAAAAAAAAAACCAAAAAAATTAACAGCAAAAAAAAAAAAAAGAAAAAAAAAAGGAAAAAGAAAAAAAAGGAAAAAAATGGAACAGGAAAAAAAAAAGAAAAAATGGGAGAGGGAAAAAAGGAAAAAAGAAAAAATGGAAAAGGAAAAATGGAAAAAGAGAAAAAAGGAAAGGAAAAAGAGAGAAAAACACAGGAAAAAAAGACAAAAAAAAATTAAGGTTTCTTCGTTATCAGCTTTGCGATCCATATTATGGAGCCGGCGTTTTCTAGAGGAATCGCCCCGCTCTAAAGCGCTCCCCGCTTCTGCCCCTCGGAAGCATTGCGGCTTTTCTCAAGGCGGCCCCGCTGGTCGCCGCGGGGCAACTCCTGCCTCTGGGCGCGGGGAAGGAGCAGGGATATTTCCCCTTCCCCGGCCTGGGATATTTCCCGTGCAAACCTGTTCCTCCTTTCGTTTAAGGAAAAATAGAGAAAGGAGCCTAGCAAAGCAAACACAGTACTTTCCTTCTCAAATGAATGAGAAATCCCGCTCAAAAGCTGCTGATAAAATAGGACACCAACTGATGGGATTTTACTTTCTCTTTATAGTTGTCACAGCCTTTATATATGTATATATTTTAGTTAAGCAATTTCTGCGTGTGGTTGGGCTGATGGCAGCGGGGGCTGCACCGCAGCGAGTTATCAAAATGCAGGAAGGCTGGCGACGAGCGCAGCCTCCTCTGCCTCAGAAAATATCCGTAAATGTAAATGCTTATGTATAGCTAAAGAAATAGATGTGTGGGGGGTATGTGCATATCTAGACAAATGCATATAGATGTGTTTGTATATTTATGTATATATTTTTATATACACACACGGAGGCCAACACGTACATATATATTAATCCACATTTGCTTTAATCATCCTCCCCGGGAAGGTGCATTTTAAATATAGGGCAACTTCTCGCCTCATTAAGGCGCAGTGGAAAATTTGCCGGACCCCTTCCCACCTTCCCATTGGATCAGCCCCCCGGTGCTGCCGTCCCCGCCGGAAAGGAGGCCGGGATGCGCCGCGGGCGGCTCGGGAAGGAGCCCGGGACGCTCCGGGATGCGCCGCTCACGGGACGCTCCGCGGCGCCGTTTCCCCCCCGTCGGGGCCGCTGTCACGGCCCGTGTCCGGTGCGCGGGACCCGCCGGGCCGCGGGGCTTCTCCCGAGCGCTTTTCCTTGGAGAGAAGAGCCCGCTGATCGCGGCCTTTCCAGGGGGCCGCCCCTGGGCGCGCTCGCAAGGCGCCGCAGGAATAACCGGGACATTTATTGTGCCGGCTGTTCCCGGTGATTAGCACCCTTCGGGACCCCCTGCGCGCGTTTGGGCAGCTCTTCCTCTGCTTTTTCCTGGAGCTGGACGTGGGGAGAGCGGGAATGCGGGCGGGCCGATCGTTGGGAGCCTCTGCGCGGGGTTTGCGCGGGGCTTGCGCGGCGCTCCCTGCTATGGCTCTTAGGGCAAAATACCGGGCGGTTTAAACAGCTTCCCCAGCTCGCAGAGCCCTAAATGTGTTTATCGAAAATTAACGCCACGTTGTGCCTGCCATTGAGTTAAATGTATTTCTCACCACGGCGGGAAATGTATATTTAAAAGGCTCGAGAAATATTGTCTGGTAGGATTTCCTTCTGCAATACGAAGGCAATGCTTTTAAGCCAGCGGCCGAGCCAAATTACTGCTGGGGTTCCCGCGTCCTTGAAGCCCTAAGCATTTCCCTGATTGCAATATTTCATGGCTCCGTTAGCGCAAAGATTAATAAATCTTAGCAATATGTTAAGAGTTGCAAGCTGACAACGTCATTTGAACTGTGCTCTCTGGACCCTGCCGTGCTCCGATCCCTGTTTGGCGTGCGATGTTTTGCAAATGAAAGGGCAGGAGCCACGTACGCTGGTGGGCACGGGCAAAAATTGGCTTTTTTTTTTTCTAATTTCTGTATGGGCGGTGCCATCAGATTTCTGCATCAAAAGCCCCTTGACATTTATACGTTTTCTTTCACTTTACAGAGTGCAAGGCTAATAAGTGAAATAAGCATATATAAAAGCAAAACATGGTGACGAATTAAGTCAGGTAGCAGAGGGGGATGCAGGGAGTGGAGAGCCATTCCCGAACTGGGATTCTGTGCCAAATTGGGATTCTGAGCTGCTGGGGAAATTAAAACACCTCGTTTAAATTATTGCCACACAGAATGATATAATGTAAAATATTCATTCATTATTTTCTTCCAAAATATGGAGAAGTTAGTGAGAATGAGAATAATAAGGATTTGCAGGGGTGAAGGTGTTTGCTTTTATAGGTGGGTTCTCTTTATTCTCCACCTTACACACAGACTTCTTTTTTTTTCCCCTTTTTTCTTTTTTCCTCAGTGCTCGGGAGCTATCAGAGCAGGGTGGTAGAATACTACATATTTTTCCATTTCCTCCGCTTCCTAACAACGAGGTTGGAATTGAACAAATAAACGAACTGAAGTGGTCGTTCCCCTTGCTGACTTAGCAAAGGCACATTCGCAAAACACGCGCCTTGAATTGCAGCTTCTCTTGTGGCGAAGCATTTAAAATAAGAATCTCATAAAACAAAACCCCTTGCCCAGCCCTGACACAGAGAAATATTTGGAGAGGAAAAAAAAAATTAAACCACTGCATTTGGCAGTGCTACAGTTCAGGCAGGCTTTGAAATCTGGACATTTTGGCAAGAAAAATGAGGATTTCAAGTAAGACCCTCCGCTTACCCAAAATATTAGGGTACAAACCTGCCCCTTCCCCATGGAGGGCACCCCCTCAGCCGTTTCGCTCCTCTTTGTTGCCCCTTTCTGGGACTGGCCATTGTCACCGGCTCTGCTTGGAAGAGAACTGGTGGATCTGCCCCTGTGCAACACTGGCCAGATTTTGCATGGGCAAATTCCTGTGCCAGGGAGCAAGGGAGGCATGCAGGAAAGACATAGACGGGGTCCTCTCCCACCAGAGCTGGCGGAGCACTGGTGCTACTCTCATTTTCAGTGGTGTGACCCATTTTTCGACAGGCTGTGAATAAAAAAAAAAAAAAAAAAAAGCCATAAAAAAGATGGAGGTGAATTTTGCACTTTTAATAGTGATCAGTGTGCTACAAACAGCTTTGGAGGATGACATTTCCCAGGGTTGCTGGTGCCTGTTGGTTGAAATGATGCCGTTTTCCTGGTGCTTGTCTGAGTCCCATGCCACTGGGGATGCGTGGGGCTTGCATGGGGTTGCATGGGATTGCATGGGGGTTGCATGGGGCTGCATGGGGTGCAGTGATGTGGGCCATTCCCAAACATGTCCCCTCTGCTCCCTGCCCACCCAGAGCTGCTGGAGGACCTGTCGGAGAGCCGGGAATGCGTGAACTGCGGCTCCATCCAGACGCCGCTCTGGAGGAGGGACGGCACCGGCAACTACCTGTGCAACGCGTGTGGGCTCTACACCAAAATGAACGGCCTCAGCCGGCCCCTCATCAAGCCCCAGAAGAGAGTGGTGAGTGTGGGAACAGGGGCAGGCAGCCCCCCGGCCGGGGCCGCGTGCTGGGAATGCGGCGGGAGCGCTTGGACTGCAGCATCCTGGGGATCCCCCTCTTCCCTGGATGCAAAATGAAATCCCCACAGGGACCCTTGTCCCTGGGGTCTGTGTCTAGGCCGCGCACTGGCCAAGTCGGGCTCTGCCTTGTGGGTCAGCAGAGCTGCCAGGCCCCTGCGCTGGATTTTAGAGGGCTTCGGGCTGCAAACTTTGGAAGTTCCCCTTCCCCACCGCCTCCCCCATCCCGAAAAGAAAGGAAAATAAAAATCCAAGGTTGGATATTGTTTGTTCAGAGCACCAGGAATTTCTCCAGACCTGCTTTGTTTGCTGAGAGCTCGATCCTTGGGAATGTAAGCAAGTTTTGTATATAATTCAAAGAAAACCAATTGTTTAAACAATGATAATAGCCTTTGTTTTGCTTTACCCCGAAGAAATGAGAGGCAATTTGTCTAAAAATATACGCCTAAAATGAGGGGTGGGGGGAAATAAATAGCACAAAGCAGAACCCCTGTTTATAATTCGTACTGGCTCTGAATAGGCAAGGAGAAAATTTAACAAGCGGGAACTGCACATTATGTTTAGCAAATCTGGGAGGAGGTCAGCAGCGAGAAAAAGAGAACGCTCCTCGGCAATGGCTGTTACCGAGCGAGGTGCAATAAATCACGTCGCTATAATCCGGGCTGATGTTTGGACCCCTGTGTACGGAGCCGGGGTATCAAACCGATCAGCCTTTCAAGACCCTTTCAATCACGCCGGCTGCCTCGCTCCGGCCCCGTTTTGGTAGCGATAAAACACGTCCCGTCCTTCGTTTCGCAGCGCTTTGAGTTTCGTCCTGTTCAGGGGTGCACGGAGAGCAAAAAGAGCCAAGTTCTTGGAGCCAGCAGCGAGCGTCCGCGGAGCGGCCCCGCGTCCGTGCGGAGCCCTGCCTGTGAGCTGGGCACCTCATTGAACTTTAACCAGAAGTTAATTACACGCTGCTGCCTATCATTTTTTTAAATTTAATTTAATTTAATTTTATTTATTTTACTGCCGGCCTTCCAGCTGATTTTTCATTACGCCGGGTGTTATCTCATTAGCAGCACAAACGCTGCAGCCAGGCCGGGTCTGCGGCTTGCGGGAAGCGTCGGAGCTCGGCAGCTTGGGGCAGCTTAAACCAGCCGATACCCGGTCTGGCGGCAACGCGCTCTTCTCTTTACTTTTCTTTCTTCTTTTCTTTTTTCTTTTCCCTTTTTCTCTTTCTTTTTAAATGGGGATAAGGAGGCTAAACACAGTCCAGCACCAGCCTGGTTTCAGGCTGACACCTCGGCGAAATACATCTGAAATAGTTCTGGGTAATAAGCCATACCGAGCCTTCTGGCCACAGCTATAAATCAAGCGTGGCTGAGTGTTCATACAGTTGGAAATATGTAGGCGAGAAGGGAAAATGTTTTGAAAATGCTAAACATGTTTGGATTTCCCTGAAATTCCTGATAAAATTCCTGCAGCAGGAAAGTCATTCTAGCTTTGAAACTTGCAAAAAAAA
>JAUBOD010000302.1:4628097-4649987 GCA_032353885.1 Nothura maculosa
GTATCTATACACTTCAGCCTATGTTATATTTGGCCACTTTTATCTCTGTGCTCTCAATAATGACTTACTGATCCAAAACTTAAAAATACTTGTTTTTTTGTCTAGTGTTCTTTTTGAGCAGCAGTGTGAAATACCCATTTGCTGCTAAAGCAGCATGGACAAATAAGCTTCAAGAAATGTGGTTATCATGCTGGAATATTCTTCATTCTTAAAACCTTTTTATCAGTTCCCCAAATGGCAGTCGGTGCTGCGGTATCAAAGGTGACCGAGTGTGTCTAACAGCCCAGCAGTAAATGATTCAAGAGGAAGGGCATAGTACCCCTAAGTCAGTGACTTCAGTTATAGGCGCTTTATAGTCCGCCTTAAGCTTAATGCAATTCTCCACAACTGACTTCTCCGTGTAAACTTGTCCAGCTGCCAAGCACCCAGTGCTCGACCGATTTTTTTTTTTATGTTTTTCTGACAATGCGATACTTTGAAAAATAATAGATTTATGGTGTCGCTGGAATTCTTTGCTGGAGATGGACGTAAAAGAGATCACTCGTTACAGGAACTTTTATAACCCATTCACCTTCATTTCACATGTTTATGAGGACTGCCTTCACTTATGATATACAGCTCGCAGCCATAAAGCCCAGGGTTATATGGTTATTTCTGATGCAAGGTTGCTTCACCTTGGCTCCAAACTCCACGGAAGAGCGCCATAAACGGCTTGTTTGCGACGTGGCCCCTGCTGTCGCACTCCGGCTTTCCCGACGGCCAGGAAATGCTCTGCTCTGTAAAACGCATTCCTGGGGCATGTTGGTTTTCGTGTGATGATAAAAACGCGATGCAAAGAAAAGGAAAAAAAAAGGGGGGAAAAAATGGTTTTACAAAGCAGACACTGTGGCTCGGCATGGGGCCCAGAGCCTGGAGCCAATGCCCTGCTCCTATTTTCCCAACAGAGAGGGAATGGGGATCAAAGCAATCGGATTTTCAGATGACCCAGGAGCATTGGTATCACCTCAGAGCTGTGTCATGTAAAGGGGAGAGAGATTTAAAAGGTCTGCAGAAGAAGCACGGAAATAATCTACCTTTTTTTCCCCAGTGTGTCTCAAACGCAGTGAGGCTGTTTCATACCAGGGAAGAGCTAATACCTGCTGCTCTCAGCAGCGTGCAACCTCCTCACGCTCGTGCAAGCTCCTCACATGAGCTCTCCCGAACGCAATAGGTTTACATTTCAGGGATGTCTCTGAGAGACACTATATATATATATATATAAAACCCTGCTCTCTGCCATGGTGTTGGACAGCCCTTGTTCTCACATGTGGCGGTTGCGCGCGGTGGGGATGCGACGCAACAGGCGCCGCTCGCGCGCTGACGCCCTGTCCCTCTGCCTGCCCGCAGCCCTCGTCGCGGCGGCTCGGCTTGTCCTGCGCCAACTGCCACACGACCACCACGACGCTGTGGCGCCGCAACGCCGAGGGCGAGCCCGTCTGCAACGCCTGCGGCCTCTACATGAAGCTGCACGGGGTAAGTCAGCCCCATGGCGCCTGGGGACGACGCGGCTGTGGCCTCCGCGGCGCTACCGCCTCGCGGGTTGGGGGGAAGAGGGCTCTGGGAAATGAGAAGGAGGTTGAAAAATGTATACATATATATCGATAAAAGTGCCTGGAAATGCCCCCCTTGCTTGGAAGGGGTTAGAGCTTTTAAGCAAGTTACGGCTTCCATGGTTGCAGCTGTGCCGATCGGTCTGGAAAATGTGGCAGAGCTCTCTGTGCCACTGTCATTTAAACAGGCCCTTTCACAGAGAAAAAAAAAGACCATAAAACCCTAGACCTCTAACAGGACAGTTTTTCAGTCCAGGCAGATGTAGCTGTTCCAGCAAAAGGCTAAAAGTAATTCCAGCCTTTGGCAGGTAATAACACGGGAAGAAAACAACTCTGTCCTAAATATGACGGAATATGCTTTGAGTGAGACTGGGGACTTCTTATGTCCCTGTGGATTGAGTTACATTTGAGCACAAGTGTTTGAAGAGCCAAGGCATTAGAAGTGATCGGTACTTGGGTCTAGTCCTTGAGGAAAAAGTAAATTATACCACTGGCTTAAACACTATATCCTTAGCGAGCCTATACCTGGCTTGCATTCTCACGCTATCATTAAGTTGAAATATATTTTAAAGCAATGTTTGGTGTGTAGCAGTTATAGCTGTAATGAGGCAGAACAAAAAGCAGATTTTTGAGCGCTTTTCTCTATAAATATAAATATACACCATAAAGCTTTATTATGGGCAGAATTACTTATACAAACAAATGCTAAGCTGATCATGTCCTAGAGCTTCTGTCATAAAATGCTTATGGGTATGGTCTGGCTTGCATAGCTGGCCCACACTAAGAGAAGTAGGGCTTTCCTTTTCTCTTTCGCATATGCCTTGGTGCTTTCCAGAAACAACCACTGAATGTAATTCCTAATTTGCCAGAGTCAGAAATTAGGCACCAGATACGTCCGACTAACTTAATTACATATAACCTATGCTGAAAGATACCCTTTTTCTCTCCCATAAAAGCAATGTTAAAGTGTGGCCTGAAAGAGATACTTGAAAACCTATTTCGCCTGCATCAGGGAAAGAAAAAAAAACTCTCCCGCTTTCTTTATTCAGTTTAAATGCCCCTTGAAGCAACTCATTGCTTTGCCCAAATAAAATCTGAAGTTTTTTTTGAAATTGCTTCCACAATGAAGGAAAAATTACTTGTTCTATGTAGAGACTTAAGTAATATTTTCAATATCAATGTTTGACTTTAGAGAATAGTTTTGGTTTTTGTTGATTAGAGTAGATATGTAACCTTATGATTGCTGTGGAAATTTAATTTTTTCAGGTCCCTCGACCCCTTGCTATGAAAAAAGAAGGAATTCAGACCAGGAAGCGAAAACCTAAGAACATAAATAAGTCAAAGGCATGCTCTGGTAAATATAAGAAGATAAGGCAGTTGAGCTGCAATTATTTTTTTTTTTTCCTGACTGGAAAATCTTTGTTTTTAATGCCAGTTCCTGATCTTTCAGGTAACAGTACTACTGCAGTTCCTATGACTCCAACATCCACGTCTTCTACTAACTCAGATGACTGTAGCAAAAATGCTTCCCCAAGCACACAGACTGCAGCCTCAGGGGTAAGTAGTAACCTGGTATCTGTATTTGTAAGCAAGCTGATCGCTGTGCAGTGTTATCACGGCTTTTATCTTATCTAGCAGAACAATAATCTAAACAAACTTCAGTTTTGTTAGCTGATACTGGAACAAGATTTTCGGAGGATATTACATATAATTGTAAACAGAACGACAAGCTGAAGTACTTTACAAACCCCTTAATTAAGATCTATATAATTTTTATGATTAACTTAACCGTGGCTTAACCCAAGACATTTGTTTTGAAAAGTTTAGATTCTTCTCCTTCAAAAGTTTTCTTTTGGGGGCAAAGACAATATATCATGCCAAACTGATCATTTAAAGAAGCTGTGGTGCACGCGCCCTGCTTTTACAAGTATGCTCTGGTGAGAATCTTTAATTCAGTGCTCAGCTACTGTCATGTTGTCCAAAATTTGTTTTATATATATATATAAATATATATATATAAAAAGTGCACAATATATAATGTGTGTGTATTTTTTAATATATATCTATATATACACCTTTTGAAAAGGTGATTATATATATATATGTATTCACATATATCATCCTAAATGACCAGTGAAAATCAGGAAAACTTTATTCTGCTGACTCAAGGGAAGCAAAGTGGATTTTGTTTTGCACTTTAGCCCTGATCCAGGGCAAACTAAACAAGGGAAGCCCGTTGATTGCAGACGCTCAGCATCTGGCTGGATCGAGCTCCACAGCAGCACCAGGCGTCTCCTGCTTTACTTTTGCTCACATATTCAAACCATCACAAGCTTCATTTCTTCACTCAGTTAGTGTTTGTGATAACAAATACTACTGTTAAGGTTGTGTAGCTTAATATAGATTGATTTCTAACCTTTTGGCTATACATATCCATATCCACGTTCACTCCTTTGGCCTTCTGTATCCTTTAATCTACCACATAATTTCTTTGAAAAGATTTCCTAATGTGGCTTTCTTTACTCCTTTATTAATAAAAAGAAGACATTGTTTATAATAACTATTTTTCAATATGTCTCAGCATTCCCACATCCAAATTCCTTTCACTGGTTTAATTCCTGACCTAGGGAGTTTGATTGTACAAGGGGAGAAAAAACATTTTTAGCAAATGTGACTGTTGGTGGACAGACAGGGCCACCCACTTTCAGCAGCACCGTGTTTTTGGTTCTGATGCAGCCAGACAGGAATATTATTAACAGGGCTTGTCTTTGACGTGAATAAAATAAACAGATCAAATCAAAAAAAGGAGAAACATTAACCAAAAAGTGAACTATTAGTGGGTTGCAGGCTCCCCCCAGCAAACAACGGTTCACTCTTTTAGCCTCTCGTTTAATAGTATTTGCAAAGGGTAAAAACACATGCGGATTCACCTTAAATTCACTTTTGATTGCTTTAAGCTGATAGAGGGAATGTAGCAGGATTTACACAATGGGCAGGGATACGAGGAAGATTGGAACCATGTCCGCGTCAAGGCTGTCGGTGGCGTGGTGAAGTGTGAGGTGTTACTCAAGGAAGGAGAGGCCGTGTGGAGGAGACGGCGTTTTCCTGACATTCCCACTGCTTTCTTGCCTGCTTCTGCCTTCCTTGCTGTCCCCTTTTGCTGTAGGGAAGCGCATCAGAACTGGTATTAATAACCTTTAATTTGCAGTAATGCAATTTCTAATGTGATGTAGATGGTTGCAGGGAAGCACAGCTTAGGAATCAGAGGCAACTCGGCGAAGGCCGGAGGCACGGGGACAGGGCAGACAGGGGCTGCAAGCGGGAAGCGGCGGGGCCAGGGAGACGTGAGGCTGTCGCGGCTAATGTCCTTCGGGAAGGCTGGCTGCAAAGGAAGTGAAATCATCGCTCCGGGCCCTGGTGCTGGGGGGAGCCGAGTGCTCGTGAGGCCCATTGAAGCGGCCGGGAGAGACGACTTCTCCCGAAAGGGATTTCAGTGTTTCAGAGTGATGGAGCCTTTAATCCGGTCACATGCTGAAACCCAGACACTACACTAGACTTCTATGTGCCTTGATTTCCGAGTTGACGCATCGATAGCCCCGAGGTCTGTGTCTATTCTTAGAACAGGCGATGGCTCCTTGTGGGGGAAGAAGCTTCTCCCAACCACATCGAGGGGCTGGGCGAGTTCCGGCTCTCCAGGCTCTGGTGACTCTAGCAGGGAGGGCGCCGGCGACATTCCCGAAACACCGGCACCTGCTCCGAGTGTGTCCCGGGTTCTTCCCTGTGCGTCGCACAGCTGGCTGGGCAGCCTGTTTTTGTTGGGTTTGGTTCTTCTTTGTCCCGTCCTCGTTCTGCTAGGATGGGGAAAAAATGCCAAGTTGACATTAGGCAGAAAAAAAAATATGATGACGTTTTAGAAACTGTTGTCTGAAATTTGCAGCAATGTTGTTGCTAAATGAATCAGAGAAAATGTATTTCTGCACTGGTACAAAAGTAATTTATTAGGCCTTCTATGGGAGGCTGCCAAAAGAGTCCCTAGTTATGTAGAAATCTAATGGAAATGAAATTCAGCAGAATTCATTTGTGTCAGTAATACTCACTTTTCGCCCTACCTTTTTTATCTCTCTTAAAAGTAAAATAAAGAGAGGAGGGCAGAGAGAGAAAGGCAGCAATTACTCAGGGAAATGTCTCTGAGGCTGTCCATTTTCTAAAGGGAATTTTATATGATGCCAATTTTGAGACAAATTAGCAAGAACCTTAAATGTTGATTTTATGTTCGAGCTGAAGTTTAAACATTTGAAAGATATGATTAATGAATTGCTATGGGCGCAAAGTTGATTTCAAAGATCTCAAAATGTAGAAGTGTTTGGATCGGCGATATTTTGTTGTCCCATTGTAAAGGGGCTATTTGCCAAAATCACATCTGGCTCCAGGATTTGGGCTATTGCTGTTTTCCTAAGCAGTTTAAGTACCGTGTGTCCTGTGTTACTAATATGGAAAAGGTTCAGCTCTGTGATAAATGAAGTTCCTTAACATCCCCATTAAAAGAACATTTGGAGGTTTCAGGCAGCTTCCATCTCTATCTATACCTGCTTTGCCTTTGATGCTGCTGAAAATGTACAGAAGAAAAGCTAGCCAGCATAATTTGCTAAATGAAAGATGCAGTCTTGGTGTACACCCATGCATTTCTATGCTAGGACTCCAATTGCTGTGATTACCACAAGTGTTTTATTCCCTTATTAGGCTAAAAGGCAGTATGAAAACTGATTAAAAAAAGTGCTTTGTATGGTGTAACTTGGATGCTCCGTAGGTGGAGCTGGTGTCAAGAAGGGCACAGCAGCATCAGAGAAGATCTTCCTTCTGAAGACTATGCTGTACCCATTGCTGTCTGTTCGGAGCTTTCTCCAAAGTACCATGACCTATAATAACTTAGGGGCTCTTCAGCTCTGGTGAGGCTGCACCTAGAGTACTGTGTGCAGTTCTGGGCTCCCCAGTACGAGAGAGATGTGAAGCTCCTAGAGAGGGTCCAATGGAGAGCGACAAAGATGATTAAGGGACTGGAGCATCTCTCGTACGGGGAGAGACTGTGTGAGTTGGGCCTGTTCATCTTGGAGAAGAGAAGGCTGAGAGGGGATATGATTAACATGTCTAAGTTCTTGAAGGGAGAATGTAGGGAAGAAGGGGCCAAGCTCTTCTCATTGGTGGCCAGTGATAGGACAATGGGCAATGGGTACAAGCTGAAACACAGCCAGTTCCATCTGCATATGAGGAGGAACTTCTATACTGTGAGGGTGACAGAGCCCGGAACAGGCTGCCCAGGGAGATTGTGGATTCTCTGGAGGTCTTCAAAACCCGCCTGGATGCCACCCTGTGCCACATGCTCTAGGTGTGCCTGCTTGAGTGGGAAGGTTGGACTAGATGATCTCTAGAGGTCCCTTCCAACCTTGAATATTCTGTGATTCTGTGAGGACAGTTACCTTCCTGGCAAAACTAGTATTTACTTTGTTTGAACATTTACCTCTGGAAGTGGTTCAGGACTGTGGTATGGAAAGTGAGAGAACTGACTGAAATGATCTGGGCAGGCGTGGAGCTGGGAGAACAAAATATAGTCCTATCTGTCCCCAAATTTATTGACAATCTGGGTTGCATTCATTGAATATACGAATTCATATACTTTTTTTTTCTGAACTAGATTCATGAGATTGTTAAAGGCTTTGCCATTTGTTCCCTTTTAGGCAGTGGATTGGTAGGATATTCATGGGGGATACAGGGTAACCAACCTCAGTGCAGTATCTGCAGAGTGTGGATAAATTCATACACTCGACTTCTTTAAGGGAAAAAAAAAAAGAAAAAGACTCCTAACTACCTGGATCTTGGAAAGCTGAATGGCCGAGGGTCCTTCAGCCTGTCCAATGATAAGATTTCAGCTAGGGAAGAATAATTTAGTAGTTCTTGGGACACAGTTTCCGTGAGAAAGACTACCCAAATGCAGTTGTTAGGACTTTCACCTGGAAAATGGGAACACGGTGCCTCAGTCCTGGTATGAATAAATATTTATTTAAACCAGGTGGAATAAGATCAACAGGAGGCATGAGGAACATGGCAACCTAAAATACCAAATAGTCTGGTAGTCAAGGCATTAGGCCTGCAGATATGATATGCCAGTTTAAAACGCTCTCTGGCAGCGAATGGAAATGAATCCTATTCTCCTACCTTTTCCCCATTAGTCTCAAATCCTGGAGAAAAATAAAATGTTGCATTTTTCTCCCTGTTCAGCTTTATAAACTTAGTCATTCGTTTTCTTTGCTTCTTATACATGAATTTAAAAGGAAGCAGTTCATTTTGTGTTAGACAGAACAAAGTAATTACTTTTTTTTTGTTCCAACAAGGAAAAATGAAAAAAAAATGGTACGTTTTGTTCCACCCAAAACATATATGCATATGGACACATACATTTTGTTTTGCTTTGTTTTATTGCCAAAGCAATAAAGTCAATTACTCACACAGCCCTTGACAGCAGTTGGGTCATCAGCTTTCCCAAGCCGTGCTGGAAGTTGCCTCCCTTAGGAAATTAATGAAGTATTATCCACAGATTTATGTTCGTATAATACAAAGGAGAGATTAGAAGATATGTAAACTTACACATCTGTTAGATAAACAAAAGGATCAATTGGACTAGTGAGAAATTACAACTTTACATAGCCAGATGGTCATTAAATCAAGAAAAAAAGCTTTGGTTTTGCAGTATTGAGAATTGTTCTTAAGAAAAGTGGCAGTGACGATACTTGGAGACAGTGCTCTTAGTGGGGACGGCAGTTACTGAAGGGAGGCAGAGGCAGTAAAATTAAGAGCCTCACTGAAGTTTGCCAAAATATGCTATTTGTGAAAGCATTTTTTACAAGTGTGTTTCAACTGACTACAGTTACCATTTAAGTGTAGCAAAACTGACTATGCAAACAGAAAAGGGAGCGAGCAGCTTATCAGCTGAGACTTAGAGTTCACTACAGACCTAGTGTAATGTCCAAAATTCATAGAGCATTTTGAACCTTCAAAGCAGATGGAGCAAAGGTCCATCTGATAGAGCAAAGGTCTACATCAAGGCTCTCAGCCACCCCCTCCAGCTGTTAGCACAACTTCTTTTCTGGAGCTCTTGCATCTCGCTTGCCAAGGCGTGGGGTGAGGCGAAGGGCTGGCGTCTCTCCTCTCTCGCCAGGCTCCGTGTCAGGCGGCCACTGGAGGAAGGAGTGGGTGGAAGGAAGCGGGAGTCTCTCAGCTGGGGATGCTGCTGCTCTTCCCCCAGCACTGGCTGGCACAGGCTGAGCTGCCCGTTTCTGACCTCATGGCAATCTCTTGTGGGGGCTCTGTTGTTTCAGGGGGGGTGACATCGGGATTAGGTGGGACTCATGTATCCAAATCCATTTGTGGCCTTAGCTGAGATGCCCTTGGGAGCGTGGTGGGCAGGTCCCCTGCAGAAACAGCACCTCTGAACCCAACACCCCTTGCAGCTCCATGACCTGCTCTTGTTGGTTTCTGTAGGAAGGTTGGACCCTTAAACCATCTTGGCAGATCTAATCTCAAATTTCCTTTATTTGTTGTGAGAAGACAAGTTCTTCCTAACAGATTTCATTCGCTCTCTCTCAGGAAGTTGAGGTCCAGTCAATTATCTATCTTACTATCAGATTTTGGCAGTAAAAAATAAATCCATTGCCTTTTTATTGATGGGGCCAGCTGTTGTGAACTAGAATAGCTCACTGACTTCGGCAGCCCTGTTCAGCTTGCTTTGTGCCTGCTGACAAATGCCCCTCGCGAGCAGCTCTAACTCCTGCTGCCTTCTCCCCTCTGCCAGCCGAGGCCCTCGCCATGGCCATGCGTGAGCAGGTGACTGACTCAGCCATGTCCTTTGCTCCAGCGCGGGTTTGTTTTCCATGCCTCACTCGGGGAGCTGCCCGCGCTGCCTGGCGTGGCGGTGACATTACCGGGGTGGGGTTTCCAGGCCTGGTGCTCCTGCCCAGGCCCTGCCCGGTGGCGCCGGGCTTGGGCCGAACAGGACGTGCCTCTGGGCCTCCCTTCTGGGCTTCTGGAGAGGCCGCCGCACGAGCGGCCCATCGCGGCGCCCCACCTTGGCACGACTGACTCAGGAAAAGGGCGAATTACATTTTCCAAGGCGGGAAAAAAAAACAGGGAGCGATAAGATAGTTGCCTCCCGGAACGACGAGGGGCAAATATGGGCAAATGGGAACCTTTCAAAGCAGCTCCTAGTATTTTTAGCTCAGGCTGAGCAAATACTGCTCTGCTCTAATGTAAGCCCTTTTTTCCACTGTGGGGAGACTCGACCTGTTAAAAGTTATGTCTTTTGTGTTAGCTGGAGTCCATTTTATGCAGCAGAAATGAACGATTTTCAGGTCTCCCTGAAAATCTAGATGGATGAAAGACTAAAAATGGACCCAAAGGTTAGCAAGAAATGGATACTCTGGGCATTGTCACAGAAAATGAGGAGATGCAGATTCTTCCTTACTGAACGATAGTTGGTTATCAGATAGAGGGAGAAGACATAAAACCTCCTTCTTGGGAACGCAGCAGCTTTGTCTGCCTTTTGGGGAGGCTGTTGTTTCTTCAATACCCGTGTTTTTGGGTAGCGTGAAACAGGGTTCTGGCGCCTGATGAGGTACGGGAATAGGAGGGAACATGCATTTTAGAAAAAGATAAAGGCAGTGCTGGACTTCAGGTTATTTCAGGCAAAAAGGATAACTTGCAATGAGTATCTGCATTTCCCGAAGGAAATGTTTTACCTGGGTGAAACAGGACAAAGAAGCAGCACTACTTGGAATTGCCTTTGAATAAGTGAAACCTTGATTTTCCTGTGTAAGAACAGCTTGCTTGGCATGGCTCCAGGAGAGCCAAGAGCTCTACTCTTGTAAAATGATTAAATATGTATACTTTTCACTTAAACAGCAGGCAGGAAACTTCTGCAGTCATGGTTTAAGGATAGGCCTTTTTTAAAAAAAAAGAAAAAGGAATCTTGTCCAAAGACTATCTATTAACAAGTAAATTAAGGCTTTAAAGCTGACATATCCAAGAGTTAATTTTACATGAAGTCAGCTCTTAAACATTTCCTTTATCAGGTGAAAACGTTGCCCCCTTCTCTGTCTGGCACTGCAATTTTTTTTCCTCTTTAGAGGATCTGCTCAACCTCATGGAAAAAATGATCGTGCCTTTGTCTCCACCACTCTCCATCTCTCCGTTAAAATAGATGGAGCGACTGCATTTCCAAATGTCGCCTGCACGGCCCCCAAGGCCATGTCTTGCGCGGGGAGGTGGCAGCGTGAGGGACGGGGATGCTCTCAGTCCAGCTCGGTTCCTCCACATGGGCTGAGAGGGGAAGCTCTTTCAGAGCATCGAGGCGCTTTGCCCGGCGCTTTGTGAGGCGATGGCCTCTGTGTTTGGTTTCACGGCACCCAGCAGAGCCCGATCTTGAGGAGGTGTCACCAGCGCCGGGTCACGTCCGTTAGGGGGCAGTGGGACACACACCCATGAGCTCCCTCACTGCTGGCCGCTCTCGCTTCCAGATTTTTGTGCAAATTTCCCTTTTCCGTCATGGTTAAAATAAGTCGCAACAATGTTTTCTAGGCACTGCTATCCCCACCGGGAGGTCAGGCAGACAGATCGAGCTGAATCTCTCTTCTTTTTCACCCCTCTCCAGGCAAGTTCTTCAGTGATGTCCGGCCCAGGAGAGAGCACCAGCCCCGAAAGCAGTAACCTCAAGTATTCGGGTCAGGACGGGCTGTACACGGGAGTCAGCCTGACCTCCACGGCCGAAGTCACGGCGTCCGTGAGACAGGATCCCTGGTGCGCCCTGGCCTTGGCATGACGCGGCGCGGTCCAAGCTGGCCACGAGTGTGGCGGCCCCGGGGGCGTGTGGAGGCTCCGGCACGGCCCCAGGTGGTGACGAGCGTGCCGGCAAAGACCATTCCCTTCACACTGTTCCCAGGCTTCGGCGGCAGAGGGGTTCCTCCAGCCTCCCTCCCCCACAAAAAAGAGGCTCTGCCAAAGCACCTGGTTCCTCATCTATGCAAGAAAAAATACATAGGGGAAGAAAGTGCCCGTCAGGGGAAAGCTAATGCAGCCATACACACTCAAAAAAATAAAAAGAAAAAAAAAGAAAAAAAAGGGAAAAAAAAGAAAAAAAGAAGAAGAGAGGGACCTTGGCCTATTGATAGGTCCCAGAAATACATGCTCAGCCCACCCAGCAGTGCTGCCTTTCTGACTGCACATGATTTCACTGTCACCGCCTTCTCCTCAAGAAGTGGAGCGAAGCCGCCCGCGCTGGGCCGGGGAGGCGGCAGCTGAGGCTTCGGGTGTCAGAGACGGCGTGAGGCGGCCAAGAGGGCGCCGCGAACTGAGCGCCAGGCGCCTTCGCCTGCCGGCTCCGCTGTGTGTCCCTGTTGAGCCCCATTGCGCCCTCCGAGGACATGGTGACGCCTGGTACAAGTCACAAGTCTCAAATCGAGCTGGCTGCGGAGATTTTGTCGTCGATTTGGTTTTGAGCTATTCACTCACTTTGCAAGACTGTGTGGTAACTTTCGAAGTACACTGTGACTGAGGTTTATGAAAGTTCGTATTCTGCGGCTGAAAAAGAGTCAGTCAAAATTTGTAAACAGGGTAGCAATCAGATATTTTTTCTTCCATATATACAATAATTTTTTTAAAGAAGTGCAATTTGCGTTGCAGCAATCAGTGTTAAATCATTTGCATAAGATTTAACAACAGTTTTTATACGAATGAATGAATGTAAATGTTTTAACTTAATGGTACGTAAATAATTTAAAAGAAAAACTTAACTAGGCATCCTTAGGCTTTTTAGCGCAACAACAACAAAAAATATCCACTTTCTGTATTTCCAATTGTTTGAGCAAGAGTTTCAAAGAACAAGCCTTCTCTCAGGAAAATTGCCCTAGCCAAAGTGCTCCTAAGTTTTGTACAAAAAAAGCCAATGCATCCCCTGGTTTTTTTTTGTTTTGTTTTTGTTTTTTTTTGCCATTGAATAAGTATGTGCTGGAAAGAAACAAATTGCAATGAAACTTTACTACCTAACTGATACATATGTAAATACTCCATAAGATATTTAGGCATCTTTAAAATTTAGGATGCAATCTGTATAGTGTGACTGATGCATAGTTAGGTTGGTTTCCATTTTTTTTTTTAAATGGGATGTCATTTGGAAAGTTGTTGTTTCATCAGAGCTTTACAAATAAAAGGGTATCTCTTTTTTTTTTCTTTTTTTTTTTTCTGTACATCGTGCCCTCTCCTTTGTCTCAAATGCAGTTGTTAGCGTATATTAAAATCTATGGAGAGGTATCTGGTCCAGGGTGCATGCCTGATGGCTGCAATGAAGCTCCTGGATGGAAATGTCCACCCTGTCTACATAGGTCTGTACTGTGTATGACATTCTGATAGCCCTCCCTGGATTTCTGAGGCCAAGTGGTGAGGAGAGAGACATGGGGTGAACACTGTCAAAATGCGAAGGATGGTAAAAAATAATGGTACCGCTGCTAAAAAAAGGGAAGAGATGAATGCTTAGCTACATAGGGGAGTGGAAAGCCTCTTGGTGGCTCTGAGGACCGCATCTCTTTGCTCACCAGGGTCTCAGGCTGCGTGTGATTCCCAGTCATGTGGCGGCACCATTGGACCGGGATAGCCCAGCTCTGTGCCTGGCACTGCCCCAAACCATGGAGCCTTGCCTGCATCTCCTCACCTCTCCGAGCCAGACCTCCAGTTGGTGGGAATGGGGATAGCTCCTTTGCCTGCATTGAAGCTATGCTGATTTGCACCAGCTGAGAATCTGCCCTCATGTTTCACTGCTTTAAAACTAGGAGTCGTGGCCACCTCCTTGCCCTGTGGGGACAGGGGGCAGACCAAGGGGTGGACATGGGGGCTGGCCAAGCCTCATTTGAGTGCTGCCTGCTCATCCCATCTCATGTCCTTGCTCCCTGAGGGTGTTTGAGCCTGTACCTGAGCCTTGTGGGCCACATGGGCTTGGCTCTGGTGACTTACAAATGTGCGTCTAAGTCCCAAGAGAGACATGAAGGGGATTGGGGGGTTAAAAATCAAAGTATGCCGAGAGGAGGGTAAGTCTCCTTGCCTTTAAAACATTTGTTGGCTGAAGTGGCTGTGCTAAACCTTTGTGGACACTTAAATGGATAAAAGAGTTGTTTTTAACTGGAGATGACAAGTGTTCAGCCTTAACTGGGGTCTGAATTCTCTCTTTTTTCTCTTTCCTCTTCTTTTCCTATGGAGAGGTGTGAAGTTTGCTGTGCCACTTCTGCTGTGCCACGCAGCTTGCTGCCAGCAGGACAAGGCTGCATGTTGGGGAGCCATGCATCTCGAAGTCATCCTAGAATTGGAGTTTTAGACCAGCGTGTCCTAGCTCGGGGCTGCTCACCCAACAGAGCAAGGCAGCCAGGCTTTGACACTGTGGCCAGCAGCCCATGGGAGGCTACATGGCTGTGACACTCTGTGGCACAACTGAAGAGGGGTTCCTCCTAGCTCTCAGTACCACCTTAACCTTGCGCCTAACTTCTGGTTCTTGCACAGAAGATGCAAAAAAAAAAAAAAAACAAAAAAAACCCCCACCCTGTGTAAATGTAAATGTGTGAGCCTGCTTGGATTTGAGGCTGAAAATGCCCTTTTATGTGATAAACTCTTTCAGATAAGGCGTTTTCCATTAATTCTTATCAGGAAAAACATCAGGGATGAAATACCTTGACTCCTTGGACCAGGAGCAAAACTAAATCAAGTTTTTATCACTCTGCAAGAGGTGTGTGGGAGGGGCACAATACCACATTGCTTTACTGTACAGATGCCAAAGAGCTGAAAGCCAGGTTCTGTGTTATAAAGTGATTTTACATAGAAAAATGTGTATATAGACAGCATCTTCCCCCCTCACCAGCACTGCTAGAGCTGTGACTGCTTGACAAAATAAGGTTTATCTTTTTATTATTATTATTTAATTTCACCTTTTAGTCCTGTTGGGCTGGCACAACTCTGGGTGTGTGAGCTGGACTTTACTCTGGCTCATACATCACCAATAGCACTGATATTGATAGATTGCCCAGCCAGATGCTTTTCTTACTTGTCCCTGTTTCTCTTCAGTGACAGCTCCTGGGATGGCTGAGGAAGAACAAAGAGTTCAACTACTGGTCTAGATTACAGGGGAGGCTGGATAAACCATGAAGACCCCACAGTGGCTCTCTAGCACTAGAATGAAGCTTCAGAGATGGCATTTGAAGGGAAAAGAGCACAAAACATCACTTTAGTGCCTTCTCTCTGGAAATAACCAAAATTCAATGCCAATGACTCAAGGCATCTACACTTGGGGCTCCCAGAGCTGACAGCCACGCGGCTCAGACCAGACTGGTGCTGGCCACATGCCTTACTCTGGGATTCAATCTTGTCTGGCTCCCAGGGTTTTGCCGTTTAGTACTTCTGTGACCCTCAACCATAATTATATTTTCTTCTACTCAAAGTGCCTAAAAGAAGCACTGTAATCAAAAGCAGTGTTTTTCAGCGTGGCAATGAAGGGTGTGTTTAACTGCAGTGGAGGCACCTAAGGGTGCAACAAATGCTGGGACTAGGTTGGTGAACAGTGCAAAACAGAGACAACCAGACTCAGTCAGGGCTTGGACATACTGCCTAAAGAGAGAGGTGCCTGGTTCTTTCCAGAGCCATTTTGTTACATGTTGAGGAGGCCTAGCACTTGAGTGTGAAATGAGCAGCCAAATAGTTGATTTGATCCATGTCACAAAAACAGACCTTGCACCCATCTTGTGACATTTGTTATACAGAACTTGGGTAATTTACTGTCTGTTCTAGCATCAAAGTAATGTCACTTCTGTTTCTTTCCAAGAAAATAAGGGACTTAGGAGATATATACTGTCCCTGTTTTGAAGAGCCCTACTTGAATGCAGGACACAAAAAAAACAAAAAAACCCTAAAAACAGAGCAGATTTCAAGCCTTGCTGTGTCCTCAGAACTCTAAATCTTTCTCATTCAGCTGTTCTGAACTTCATTCCTGACAGATCCATCAGTTCCTATATCTGTATACATTGAAAATTCCAGGCTTGTGTCAAAGACACTGAATTCAGTATTAATATATAGGACAAGGGTTAGTGGAGTGGGCCTGGAGAGAAGGAAATTGAGGGCTTGAGGGGCAATTTCAAGTGGTCTCTCCTGCATATGTTGCAAAAAGCACGAGGTCTTCACTATGTTTATTATGTGTTTTGGAGTGACTTCTTACTCTCTTTCCTCAAAGATATCTGAGGAAGGTTGGGATAATATGTGGGAGAGGGAGTAGGATTTAGGTGCCCCAAGCGGACATGCAATCAGATATGAGCCGTAGGAGCACTGTGGTTACTGAAAGTGCTCATGTACTCCCTTGGACAAATAAAGAGGAAAATAGCGAGTAAGAGTAAAGAGGTAATTCTGCTTTGGGATGCTGCTGCCAGACCTGGTATCCATAGTTGAAAAGGACATTGAAAAATGGGAGAGAGGGGAGGGAAAAGAACCACAGAAATGATTTAAGGGCTGAGGGAAATGGCTGGCCTTGAGAAATTTAAAAATCACCGTCTGTTTAAAGCATCCAAGACTAAAAGGTGACTGGACACATGAGTCTCTACAGGGGAGAAAATGCTAGATATGAAAAAGCTTTTGAACTTTCAGAGTAAAATAAACCACAGTGGCTGGGAGATGACACCAGAAAAAAATCAAATGAGAAATTAGCTTCAGCTGAAACTATTAGCACTGGGAGCAACATGAAGGGGAGAAGACGAATGCTGGGTCTCCTTTGGATCAGAATGGCTGGAAGATGTCCTTCAGCTGAACAAAAGTGACCGCACTCAGGACTAAGCGGGTTGCATCCACAGTGTTGTGATTTATAGGCCAGATTAGTTTCCCTTTGGCCTGAAACTGCATTATGTTTTGGGATGAGACCCAATGCTGAGATGTTGAATTTTTGTCTATTAAAAACCCCATGGCACTTTTCCTAAGAGTCGTGGTAAATGCTGTGGTGTCTTGACCCAGTTTCAGCACAAGTAATTTTTTTCTGCCAACCTAAAATATCCTATTTCCTCTCCCAAACTGTCCTGTGTTTTTATTGTTTCCTGTTAAATGTCCTGAGTTCCATGGAAGAGAAGGCCATGGTTTAAAGGTGAGCTAACAAAACTTGGAAATTTCTGACTTCTTCTGCTAGGATACACAGGCAGGGCCTTCTAAATGGAAACGTTTGGAGAAATGGGAATGTTTTCCAAAGAGCATGGCCTGCAGGTCTTCACACAAGATCTGATACTTTTTGTGCCTTGCTTGCATGGTGCTCAATCCTGCAGTGTGAGAGATAGTCTATATAAGCATGAGGAAACTATATTGTCTGTGAAATGTAGTGACTGTCAGAAAATTTAAAATGTAGCTCCTCTCAAAGTATTGTTAACATTAACCATGCACTTGAGAGAAAGGTGGCGGCAGGTTTAAAGTTAGAGTTCTCACTTTATGATACAGTCCTATATTTTCTTCAGAGAAGTAAAAAAGTATCCTGGAAGCTCTGTAAAGGCAGGAAATTCAGGAAAAACAGCTTGTCTTTCTAAGCCTTCTTGATCAGTTTTCAGCAAAAGTAGAAAAACTTCAGGTACAGATCCCATCAGGCCTTGTAAACAAGACACAAATATCTAACCATTTCTCTGAGGCTGAATTAGTCAGGGGAGAGGAGAAGAGACACTCATAGCTGTGTCCCCTAATGCTACGGTGCTATGAATTCGTGTTGGTCCCTCTGCCTTTACTCATGGGAGTGGTTTTGCCTCGTGCAAGGAGCTAGGTGTGCTGCTTGCTTCACAATCCTGTGATGGGGCCTAATTTGTCACACTGGGAAACCCCTCCTTAACTAAAGTGAAAGATCAGCACTTCTGATCAACTGCATAGACCAACACCAAAAAGAAAGAAAGAAAGAAAAAAAGCTCAAAGGAACCCAAACTCATTTCACACCTGTTGTGTATGAAGATCCACACTGTGCACTTCCTATTCCAGGCAACCAGATGATGGTCAGGATGCTCTGTGTATGATTTAGTTTTATCAGGAGGGAAAACTGTGCAAGCAAAACAGGAAGGCTGAGGTTTCTGCTGTGCACAGGCTCTGAGAAGTTTCAACTCTGCCTCTTTGCCCACGTACATTTACCTGGAGATCCTGCACAACAGCCAGCACCAGGCCTGCTCCCGCTCCCCTTGCGGCCCAGAGGGAAACTCCCAGTTTGGTGGCAGAGGTGACCTCTGGTTGACAAAGCCCTTTTGAAGGGCCGAGCCCCAGCCTCACACTACCTTAGGCTAAAGCTGGCAAGCACCTGGGAAGTAGTAAGCCTGCAAGGTGAGAGTGTGCTAGGTACAAGGGTGAGAAGTATGTACTCAACACCTTTGTAATTAACGAGATCACGTAAAGCAGCCACCTCAATCAAACTCCCGTCACTGGGAGGAGCCCTGTAAAATGCAGAGGAATCCAGACAGGCTTCTGTTAGCTTTTCCAGACAGCCCGAATGGGGCAGTAGGGTTGTCAGAGGCTCCTCAGGTGCCAGAGCTATCAGGCAATCTCAGCCATCAAAAGCCCTGGCTACCACCTGTGTCTGGAGGAGGCCTCTTGGCCTCTTGCAGCTGGCATGCCAGACAGTATCTCCACCCATGACCGGTGGTGCAACCACAGCAGTGTTGACCACGGATGTTGCAGGGGAAATTTGCACTTGAGTGTTGGGCCCAGTGAGCTGATCTGGAGCCAGACTGGCTGCATTAAGGAGAGCTAAAGGGAGAAAAGTGTGTGCTACCTACTCAGCACAATTGGGAGGAAGAAGGTGCTATAGGTCTGGGTGGAGCTCTGCTAATAAAAGGTATTACAGAGCTGTCACAAGAGCAGGCTAAGGCTGCATGCCTATTTAAGGAAAAGACCTAAAAGCAAGGACAGCTGCTGCTCAGGAGCAAAGCAGGGCTACCCAGAAGCTGTAATGTGATCAGAAAAAAAAACAAGTCTTTTCTGCAAAGCTCCTTAAAGAGATTCTATTTGTTGTTCTAAATCTATTACTCAAAGCTGTTTGCTTTTTAATTTTATTTTCATTGTAATCAGTCTCCTTTAGTAGAAGTATGAATACTGTGCACAACATTTTTGGCCCTAGAAAATGTTCTAAAATTTTTGGTACTGTTTTCACTGTCCATTTTCTGATGGTAAACATTTTATCAGACGTAAAGGAAACTTTGAATTTGACAAAATTATTAGCATGGTCTGAATTTATTCTTTTCAGCAGCCCCCAGGAAAAGGTGAAGTTCCAGAAGAGCAATGCCAAGCCCATAAGGTCTATAAAAAATGTGCAAAGTAAAAGATTCTTTGATTGAATTAATCTTTTAGGTAAATTAACTCAGAACAGAGAAGGAACTTTATTCTGGAAGAACACAAGGTAAAAATACTGGGGACACACAGCAATGACTGGGCTGTCTTGACTACCCTTTAGCCAGGCTGGTCTCAGCCTAATCAGCAGCTGAAAGGAGGGGAAAAAATGAAGCCTCCAACACTGCTTGGAAATGGTAACTTTGAGATTTTTGCAATGCTGCTGTAGTGTGAGTGACAAAGAGCATCAGAGAAACTGATGACTGATGTCTTTGGGATTAGAAATAAAAATAAGTTCTTTGTCTTTGTACGACACTTTGCATCCTTGTAGACTCATCGCTGTTGTTCTATGATGCTTCTGCAGAAATGGTTCTGGGTCACCCCTCTTGAATTAATCTGCTTGTTTTACAAGGGCACCAATCTGCTCATGGTCATCATTTGGTATGAGCATTGTCCCACTGGGCGCAGGGAGGGACCTCACCAGGGTCCTGGCCAGCGTAGCTCCAGATAATCCCAGCCAGAGAGGAGAAGCGGGGCAGGCATTTCCCAAAATATTTTTATTTCTGTGTCACTCTTGGCTCCAGGATCCATATGTGAATGCCAGTGCTGTACTTCAACCAGCAGTTTTGGCTGGAGAGGAGGGCACAGATGGATACTCCAGCACCAAGGGGAAGTGGGTTCATTTATGAAGCACGGACATGATTACATTATTTTCTCTGTCCTCTGTGTATTTTTGTGCTTCTAGGAATTAAATGTATAGCCAGGGGACTGGACAGCATCCGTCTATTAGTACATACGGAACAGATAATTAAAAAATCATGTGAAGGTTTCATTATTTCAGTAACTGAGCAGAGGACCTGAGGCATGCGGTATATTTTTTAATTAGTACTATTATTTCAAGTGAGTAATAAAGTAAAAAAGCTCCTTGAGTTCTCAGATAGCAAATTCATTAGCTAATCACTAGAGCTATTATTTTCTTTGAAGTATGCCCTATTCTGCTGTACTAAAGTGCACACATTAGTTTACTCGTAAGGGTAATTAAAGGGCATGTCATAAACATCACTGACGTCATGGAATATTGTTCTTTAACCGTCTTTCCAGTTAACTCTTCCACGTGGAAAAACAGGTTTTTTTGCAGCTGACCCTCACCTGCTGACAAACATTTGCCATCCCCCAACTTCGCTGTCGCTTTGCCAGTCCATCACAGTGGACTATGGCTCCACACAGGCACGAAGATGGTGAGTTTAGAAGCCTTTCGTGTATCAGGCTGAGTCTTGTGCATGAGTTTCAAAGGTGAAGTAACACTTATGTAACCCCAAGGTAGAGCCTTCTGGGATGGTGAACTGTTTCAAAAATAATAGAATTTCACTGTGCTTCCCTTTCTACTGCAACTGAATTAACTGAAGAAGTACATGTAGCCCCTGGCTGGTCTCTACAGGTAGGATATGCTTTTCAGGCACAGATCTACTGCACATACATTGGGTAGGTCAGGTAGTTTGGAAGAACTGTAACAAAACCCTATATTTTAAACACACCAGGTCTATATAACTCTTCAAATGCACATATGAACTTCAAAGTGTGGATGATCTTTAGCACTGAAGGCTGAAGATGGGAGTGCTTCATATCCAACAGAGCTGCAGACTCCTAATGCTGTCATGTGTGCGCATGAGAAAGAGCAAGACACTCAACTGGGGCTCTGTTTGTTCGTTCCTTCCTTCTTTCTCATTCATTCATTTTCTTTATTTTTCTTTCTCTTTCCTTATCTTTCTATTTCCTTTTTTTTAGTCTTTCTTTCTTTTTCTCCCTGTGTCTCCCTCTTTCTCTCTTTCTTCCTCTCTCTCTCTATTCCTCCTCTTTAGTCCATGCATTTTGTTTTGTTTCTTCCCAGCTATAGTATTATGCCTTTTTTATATTTCTTGAAAACAGAGCATTTAGGAAAAATCTTTAAATCTACGGCAGTGAATAAAACCATTTCCTGATTTTCTTCTCTGCTCTTTATTGGGTTCCTCTACATAACAAAGTGGTAGCCTATCTTTACTGAAGTTGATGTAGTGGTATCATTTCAGATAAGAAATAAATAGATCATAAAAATGGAATGGATAGACATCTTTCACTCACAATAATAACAGAGAAAAAATAGGAAATAAAAGAAAAAATAGGAAATAAAATGTAAGATACTCATTTCAAAATATGACAAAAACAAAGCCTTTATAATTTAAGGTGTTTGCTCTTGCTTATTTTGAATATGCCTGTTTTCAGTGTAGATGCCTGCCTTCATTCATAATTTGAGCAGTGCCTCATAGTCAAAATTCTATTTTGAACTGAATCCTGTAGATTTGATTTCTGTTAGCAGGCTTACACCAGTATGTGCTCTCTTTTAAAATGAAAAATGTCAAACAAAATAGGAAAACTCCACTTGTACACTAGAGTACTTGTAGGTACTCTAGAGCATTCACATTTCTAGCCAGGCTGGCCAAGCCACCACCACTGAGAAATGCAGTAGGGCTTTTATCACCCTTTTATGGATCAATAGAGACCATGAGACTCATTGGTTTGCCTGAAAACCCACAGACATGTTCTGTACAGTAGAGAAGACATGTACTACAGCTCTTCAAGGTCCAGGTAGTATCGCAGCTGGTGGACTCTATGGCAACATTCTCACCAGGCTGAGACCACCAATGTGGGCAATGCTATAGGACAAATTATTTTGGCAAGTTCTTGTCCCATTTCTGGACATAATTTGGGTCAGGGTCCACTAGCATTGTCCCAGATAACCCCCAGGAAGGGTTAGAGAAGAGCATGAGCCATGAACTGTTCCTAGGAGATAGTCTGTCTTGCTGCCACCCTGATTTGGAGGGTAAGAGAGTTTAGCTGAATGGAGCTAAGTTGTGCTTTGCCATT
>JAUBOD010000302.1:4664650-4720222 GCA_032353885.1 Nothura maculosa
GTTATGCTCTAAAACAGTCCCCTCCATTAGTACTATAGAGTTTTTATGTTTCCCTTGTTTTCTGGTAAAGCTGAAGAGTGAAGCTGATTCCCTCCGGCACTCCAGCATGTTTTGCCCTCTACACCTGTGCAAAATATGCTCTGACCCCACTTTCTGCTACCTGGAAATGCCTGAAAGTTGCAGATGGAAATTCCCTGTGGATGATGAGGCACCAAGGCAGAGCAAGTGACTGTATGTGCCCCACTGGAGTGCTCTCTTGGGAGCCTGGTGATACTTGGCCCGGCAAATACAATGCTTTGGCCAGCACCAACATCTTTGTGCAGCAGCTTAGATCACTTGTGTCCCAAGGATTGACTCTCTCATCTCCCCATCTTCGATCTGGCTGCACATAAATTTTATATGGAATTGCTTCTCATCTGTAGCTCTTAACAGCAGCTGTCTTTAGATTAACTTAGGGTTATAGTATCAAAGTCAATACAATCGCACAAGCTTCCCCCTGGTCCCAGGCAGTACTGTAATTCTCCCTTGTAAAACACTCTCCCAAGCAATTCCAGCGCTGGGCTTCCCTTACGCAAACATGGCTAATCACTACAACAGGTTGCTGACTTTTACGAACTGGATTAGCTAGCAAATACCTGTGACTGTGAGTACACCATTGCCAGAGAAGAAAACATGGTTATATGGGGAAGAATGCGCCCCGCGGCCTTCCCGCCTCGCCGCCCTCCCGCGCCCCCTGCTGTCACCAGCCTGTCCACCATCACTGGTCTTCTCTACGTCTCCGCTCTCCACCCCATGCCTGAATTGAATCCAATTAATTTAATCTCATCAGGCCCGAGGCACGTTTGGGAACATGGCTCTTAACAGGGTGGCACGTGGTGATGTTGTTCCCTGGGTGCTCAGAAATGAGCAGCTAAGCTAAGCAAGCTGAGTTGCAGCTCACTCTGTCCTTTGCATATCAAAAGGCGTTTAGAATACTCTGGAAATCGTTTCCCTGCAATTTTCAGCAATCTGATACAAATTCTTGGTGAAATGATACATGAGTCACATATTACACAATATGTCTTTCTCCAATATCTTACAGCTCATTTTAGCTGTACTAAAAATAGTGGTTATAGCCCTCATTAATTATAAGGATGTTGGATAGTAAATTGCTATGAAAAGCTTTCATGCCAGGAACTGTAGCTCCCTTGTTTGTGTTTGATGTCTGTATTATGAGACAAATAACGTTTCCTCTGCCAAAAGCACAGGCCCTGGCCTAGAAGGCTAGTGAAACTCTCCTGAAAATACCACCTTTGGGACTATACGGACACAAACGTTTGGGGGTGGAATGACACCTGAAGTTCATGGTGCCCCCCTCATGCATAGCTGCCTTGAGGCCAGGGGTGCAAAGTTATTAGAAAGACAGATTAGGAGCTCTGGGGTGTCATCTTGTGACTTTGCAATGGGGTTTACTTCCTTTTTATAATTTAAAGGTGGAGGTGAGGTGTGGAAAGCTCTAGCATGAAATCTGAGACCCAGCTGGGCACTTTCTGTCTCCTGCATCCGGAAACAGAGAGTCTGCTAGTTGAAGTCCTCATATGCACACATGTGCCACCCCATGGTCTTCAGGTTTTCCCTGGAGCAGTAGCAATGTAGCATCATCTCACATTACCACTGATGGCAGACAAGGATGGAGCCCACTCCATGGCTTCTCCTGTTCCAGCATCACAAGCTTCTGTGAGACTGGTGACGGCAAGTGAAATGCTGAAAAAGGCAATGCTCAACCTTGCAGGGAATCTCTCTGATTCCAGGAAGCTATTTTCAACTCTGGGACCAAAAATCATTAAAAAATAGAAATACTGAGGTTAATTTCTCCTCAGGAAAGTTTTGATCAGAAACATACTTGTATCCAGTTGGAACACAGGCAACTGAAAGAGAGATGAAACTAGTCTGTAAAATCACCATTGGAGTGAAGAAAGTGAATGTGGAACAAATATCACATTACTAGACGGAAAGACTAGAGGCAGAACATGGCATCAGGCACAGAACATCTCCCTTCGAACCTCAGGGGAATCTGCCCTTCACTGGCAGCAGTGAGTTTGCTGGGCAGCCGGGAGTGTGAACCTGCTGTAAAACCAGCCCAGTATAAAGTCCAGTGTCAAGCAAACAAAGGGAGATCCTTCTTTTTTACTGCAGGTGTGCAGAGTGAAATGGTAGGACTTGCTCCCCTCAGCATGAAATGGAGGGCTGAGGTCTGCATGAGCCCAAAGAGGGATTAGCAAAAGCCAGGGAGGATGGGTCTGCCAGTAGACTTCTGAAAACAAAGGAGTTTTTAATGGGGAAAACTGAGGAAGACTGTGTTGGAAGAATGACTCCCTTCTGCACAGTTGTGTCCCCTTTTCCTGCAGCTTGATAATTTTCCTGATGTGCTGTTTAGGGTTCTTCGAATATGTGTGGGTTTTAATTGTAGTAGCAATAAAGTGAAAAAAACAACCCAAACCCATTACAGTATAATTTCTTTACTAAAATACAATGGAGTAATTGGTATAATAAGGCACTCATGAATTATTTTGATTAAGGGCCAGATCCAGAAAATGCTCTTTTACTGCATTCTTCCTCTTTGTCACATCAATTAGATGGCAGCTTTTTTTTTTTGTTCAGATTTGATACATTTCTCTGAATACTTTGAGGTTTTGTTTTGTCACCTAGTATAGTGGTGATGATTGTTATGAAATGCAGAACTTATATCCTTAAAGGTCAGCAAAATCCAAACTCTTCCTAGTAAAATTATCTTTTTGTCTTCAAAACCCAGAGGCTCCCACCAGCATACTGTGATATATTAAAAGTAGGCTAAAGCGTTTACAAAGCAGATGAGGACCTCAGACATTTGCTTCATTAGAGTGCCCCGCTCTATCTCAACATGCAGTGGGACAAGACAATAATGTTCAAAACACCATATTACGTAAGTTGGTTAGTTAATGCGATCTAGCCAAAGTCTGCTCACACACTAGAATGACAGGATCCATTCATGGGACATCCAAATTAGCCTAGTTAGTTTTGAAAAATCCCATCCCTCAACTCTTCTAAATGCCAGAAGCCAGTTACAAGATCTTTGTTGTGAAATTTTTCCAGCACCGAGAGCAAAGCTGAGCTTTTCCTGCCTTGCCACAGGGAACATTCTCAGACTCACTCCAGCGGGAGCAATTGCGAGTAAAGTAGCACTGAGGAGAATTCCTGCAAACTGCCCACTCAAGAGTCACTTCAGCTCCTCAGTCTCCAGCTGCTCTCATGTACTGTGACAGCCCAAAGGTTGCAAGAATTGGAACCTATTGAGAAATCGTTGCAGGATTTTGAGATCTGCTCAAAATTATGAGGTTTGAAGGTTGTCTCAAGGATTGACAGGGAACAGTAGCCCAGTAGGATCAGTAGGTCATGTCCTCCTTCACACTGTACAACATACTGCCCCCTTGGATGCACACTACTTACGTTAAAAGCAAGTTGATTAAGGAGCTTTTGGGCTTCTTAAAGACAACCTTGCAATGAAGACTAAGTGCTTCTGGGGCCCAAAAGACAGGTATTTTGTAGATTGGTACCAGGGTTAGCACATGAGGAGTTATTTTTCTTATTTCTTCTTCCAAACTTGACCACATTAATGTCTTTTCATCCAACATGTTGACAGAGAGTAATTTGTGCAACAGTCCTTGGGGTCAGTCAGTTTTTCATCCCTAACTGCTAACTCAGCCCTTCTGGATCTGTGTTTCTACCTGTTTGAGAGCCCAGTCTGGCTCAGTAAACATATGGGAATGAGGCCTTTTCATTGTACATGATATTGCCAGAAGCTCTTGCTGATTAAAGATATTTTCTTGCTTTCTGTCACAGGATCAACTGGACCTTTTGCTGATTCAGTCTATAGCATAAGTTTCCTATGATTTTTTAATTACAGGAATCAAATCAGCTCTAATATGTGAAAGGAATATAAGGGTTTCCTTTTCTACCAAAGAATGATGTCTGTAGAGCTCTTAGAAGGTTGGTGGAGATGCCCCTTTTGGTGTGTCCTACATACTTTTTGTGTGTAGAAACAAGTCCTCTTTCTTCCCATATGAGCGAGCAGGGAGGATACCAAAGAGCCAGGCCTGCAGAAGAATGTGGAGCAATCCCTGAAGAGTTGTGGCCTGGAAATTAGGCAGAGGAGATCTTGTAGCATTGTTTGTTTTGTGCTGCTGGATTTTCCCTTGCTACAGGGCTCATGGAGGTTTTAAGCATAACCAGCAAGGAGAAGCTTGCACAGAGACCCTACCCATCCATGAAATGAAGCTCCATGTCACTTATTTACGTTGAATTCTCTGACTGACAGAAATTAAGAATTGCTCTTGCTTGGTACTTTCGTCAAAATAGATTTATATGACTACCGCCTCTTACCAATCAGCAATGTATAGAAGAGTCATTCAGCAATGTATAAAAAATGGTTGGCATTTAGGATAGTGACGTCTAAACTCATGAACACTAATCTCTCATGAAAATGGGATAGCATGGGCAAAGTGCTGCCAACTGATCTTATTATGCTTCAAGAATAAGTTCCAAGCAAACCAAGATGGACCTCAGGCACTTTAGCTTAAAACTATGATATTGAAAAATGTAGGTTTCAGCTACTTAATCTTGTAGATCTGTAACTACATTGCTGCTGTCCTGACCACCAGGCTGAGTGAAGGGTTGGACAGAGTGGGCAAAGCCTCATCTGAGAACTTTGGCTTGTTCAGGCTGAGGTAAGACATAGGAAAGGACTGTTAGGTCTTGGTAGCATGAGCTCAAGATGCAGTGTACATGTGTCACCAGCAAACAGAACAGTTAGTTGCTGGGGAGAAACCTCTCCTTCCCATTCCTGGTGCCAGCTCCATGCTGTACCCAGCCAACAAGGCAGAGTAGAAGTTTCTTTAAAGGTGGGGTGGTGATTCTTGATAGTTTCTTTAGGAGAGAAATCTGTAGGTACTTGTCTTAATGAGGTCCCCTTTATGAGAGGAGAGAAGAACAGTATTTTCAATCTTAATTTGAATATCTAAATTTGCTGGTTGGGAAATGGGATGAATTAGAGTTTGGATCCACTTTGTCCCAGTGCTTTCTGCTCACAAGCAGCTTGCAGCTCAGCATTTCAATATTTTTGGTTTTTGCTTTGAAAGCTTCTTCCCTCACAATAGACTCAACCTTAATCCTGAACACTGCATTTTGAGTTTGGTTACTGCTACACATTATAGATATTAAACTGTAGGTGTCTAGGCCTTTCCTCGATGTGACCTAATGCTTCTGTGCTCTGTTAATCACATTGAGTAAGCACTACCCTGAATCAAAGATTTTTCCACAAACATGTGTTTTTAAATAGTTTAATTTGGCATTTTTCTTTCTCTTTTGTATTGATTTTCTGCAAATGATGTCCTGGCAGGCAAAATGACACATTGTAAGCATATATTGCAGATCATTCACACTACAATTCACACGCTATTCCAATGGGCCCTGGAGGGGGGAAAAAAAGTTAAAATTCTGCTTGTGTAGGATGCTGGGAAACTGTCCTTTATTCACTGTCAGCTCCATCAAGAGACAGTCCAAAGAGTGAGTGAGACAGTCCAAAACACTGGAGAAAATCCTTGGGGCATATACATAACATTCCCTGTTGCTCACTGGAAGAAATATGTACTTACTAGCACAGATTTCTGACTGATGGAAGAACATGACTCTACTATTCCTGAACTCTCACTATTGGAGAGTAGGTTGCATTTGAGAGTCAAAAATAGCTCTGCTTTGGAAGTGGTCTGATACACACTTTTCTTCCTGCCACCTTATGCTACATCTGGAAGTGGAAATGGCCCTTCGCTCTTTATTCTTCCCATTCCTAATTTCCTTGAGAAATAAAGGAAATTATGCTTATTTCCGCTTAACCCATCTATCAGTTAAGGTCACTTAAAGCTATTAATGCTTCTGCTTGTACCATAACAAACAGCTTACTTCATCCTATGTTTGCCAGTGGTGCTTATGTACGATCTGCCCCTGGGCTGCAACCAATGTGTAATGGTGAGGATCCCCCAAAGCTATGCTGTATTTTATCCCAAGGGAAATTTGTCCTTTTTTCTGGGTATAAAAGCCTGCCTAATGTACTATTTATAAGACATATGTTTCACAGAATCTCATTTAGAGCTTTAGTTGCATTCAGAAATGAAATGAATGAAATTAATATATTTTAGAAAATATTTTAAATGCTTTGGAAATGGTAAAAATGAATAAGGAGATCTTTGACTACATTCATTAATTATGTCAGCATAAACAAGATCATATATAAATCCAGTGGTTTCAGTGGTATTACTTCTGATTTTTTATTGGTATAAACAGGAATAGAATCAGGGCCTCAGTGTTGTCCAAATTTTGGAAGGGCATAATGCACAAAACTTAATGCTTTTCAGTCTAGGCTTTGTAGTTGTGTATATTCATCTGAATTCTTCCTTTATAATGGCCAAACCATTAAAAAGAGACCTTTTCTACCCCTATTACATGTAGCAGCATTAATAAATCAAATGATTTCTTGCTGGCCAAAGTAGGTTGGTTTTAAAAACTTTGTATAATTCACAGGTTACACAGGCTGTGATCTTCTTTACTGTATTAATATGCTTCTTTATACTGCATATGTAATATTTGTTTAAAGACATATCAGTATTGTTTTAGAAGACAACTTTTTGGTTGAAGAGATGTAGCAATAGCCATGCATGTAATATAGTTTAACAATCTTAAATATTCCAGACAGGAAAAGTTTTTTGTCAAAGTCTCTGACAGTTTAAACTTTAAAGCTTCAGCAAAACTTTTAAACTTTTAAACTTTGAACCTGTTTGAACTTCATTTGATTTATGAATTATTAAATGTACCACTGAAATTCACCGTCTTTATTTTCATCTAGTAAAGATTTTTTGTTTAAAAGCTACAGATGAAGAGTGGGAACGAAGGAAATGCAGCCTGAGAAGATTATAGCACTATTTTATCAGAACAGCATTCCTCTCAACTGTATAAAACAAAACCTCAGTAAAATATTTAGAAGTGGAAGAGATAAAGGACTAAAACTGGTATATACAAAGTGGAGGGGAGAAAATGAATGCTAAACTGGAAAGCTGGATTAGGAAAGATTTTGAAAATTAGATATCTTTAAATTAATTATTTAACTCTTCCTTCATGTCGTGCTTAGTTTTTATATGTCTGGATTAAGAGAAGGGCAGCACCAGGTTAATAGTGTCTTTAAAATTAAGTAGAGGGCAGTGGGAAGGAGGAAGGCATTACTTTAGAAAGTTGCTCCGGAGGAAGCAAATCTATGGAAAGGGAAATGCCCTGAATGGCTCCCGGAGTCCATGAGCCAGAGTGCTAGCTGTAATTTATGTCCTGTCTGACTGGGGACCTACTTAAATCATGGTGCTGAAACCCTATAGGTATAACATGGAGAAGCTAAGTGAGATTAGTGTCTGTGTTGCAGGAGCAGTCACACAGCACTGGATTCCTAGGATCCCATCCCAGCAGGGTCTGGGTACTGCCCAAAACTGTGGGAGCACAGGGATCCAAGAGGGATATTTCCAGGAGCCCTTAGAAAAGTCAGCTCCAGGAGAGGCACATAGAGAGTGTGACGGCAGTGTATGTGCAGACGGCGTGTATTTATAGCCTGTGTCTGAATGAGTCTGTACAGATGCAGTTTATCTGGGAGTGCTAGATAATGTCTGCATATTGGTGATTCCTTGCTAGCAGGATCAAGGTAGAAATAAATAGAGGACAAACCCACCGGGTCGCTCTTCAGGGAGCTACCAAATTCAGAGTTGCTGAGCTGCTTTGCAGAGTCCTTTGCAAAAGTTGCTGAGTCCCTGAGGAAGTTCCCATCTCTCTGCTGCAAAGGAGCAGAGCTGAGCAAGGTGCCCATGAGAGGAGAGGGCAGGGGGGATAGCACAAGCCATCCTGCACTCCCTTCCTGGGGCATGGAAGCTCAGGTTCATGTTCAGAAAGCAGCATTCAGCAGCCATGGGGAAACTCTGGTCTTTCCAGCTCTCCTGTACGTATTCCAGCAAATGTTGTCACAGAGCAATCACATTAATGAGGCCAAAGATAAAAGGGATAAAGCACATGAGGAGAAACTGAATGAAACCGGAGCTGCACGAACATTGAAAGACCAAAAATTGGCAAACATGTAATGTCAACAACATAAGTTACAATTGAGCTTCTGAACTTGCAGAGAAAGGAGTAGAAGACAAGGGTAAAAATGAGGAAAAGCTGGGGAAGTGCGAGGCCAGAGACAATGTCCTCCTCAGCCTGTGCATGCAGCCGTTGCCCTAATCCACAGCACTTTCAGCATCAGGTTTCACGATGAGAACAAGGTCTTAAACAGGAGAAGAACAAGATACATGAGTGTTTTTCTCAAATAAGGAGGGTTTTGTCCATCTGTTTTCTCATGCTTTGTGTAGGATGATGTTGCTTTACTGGAGGAAAAGTGCAGTGATTTCACCTGCATCTAGGTGGTACAGAAAATCAAAGCTGTTCGTCTGACTGCTCACCTCAGTGTTCACCAGCAAGGGGAGCAGCACTGGGATACCACACATGAATAGATGCCCCACATCACTGCCCCATGGTGTGACAAATGTGGGGAGAACCAGAAGCCTGGTGAACTGAGTTAAATTAGGGCACTTCAATTTATCTGCTGTTGAATGGGTTTTATGGAGGGGCTGCCTTCAAATTAGGTCTACTTGACATTTTTTTACTGAGGAGTGTATTTGCTCAGAAATCAGAGAAAAGCCATAAGGCTTATGGATAATGGGGAATATAGAGAGGTGCAAAGGTCTGCTGAGGGACACTAAATCACAGGCCTAGATCTGTACACCAGTAACCTAATTAGTTCTGTGAGAACATAGTTCTGCATACAATTGAAGAATTGGGCATTTGGTACAAATTTGTTCCCATTTTTTGAGGAGAAAAATAATAGTGCCATTCTTTTGCAGTGCGAGTTGAGTTTGTTCTTTCAGCTTTAGCAGTCCTCCACAGCATTTTCTTTAGCAATCCAAGCAGGAACTGCCCTGGCCCAGGTAAATTAAGGAACTCAATGGACAACCTACCGTCTACAGCTAAGAGTCACGTCCCCTTTGCAACTGGAACCCACTTCCCCAAAACTCTGCTGTATTTCAGAACTGAGGCTATGCTAGTGCCTGTAAGTAGTACAGACCTTCAACAACAGTGTTTTAAAGATGTAGCACATGCTTTGAATTCTGAAGAATGAATTTAATTCAGCTTTTTTTGTTTTGGAAGAAAATCAAATCCTTCAATCGTACCCTGAAAAGTAGGTGAATTGGGCAATACCTAGTCACCCTCCATGCTGATTTTCACAGCCACTTGCGTGTGGCCACCCATGGGGGCTGACTAGATACATCACAGCAAATCTTTGTAGCTGTTTGTTCCATCACATTTCACTTGTGCTGTCTCTAGAGATGCTCTAAGACAATAGTAACTCAAGACAGAGAGTGGTTTGAAAATCTATGTTTTCTATGAAAGCTCAGAGAGAGGGAAAAAAAATTAATAATGCCCAACACCAAAGCTCAGGAGACTGGAAACCATCTCAGCTTTCAGTGTGGAAAAGCGGCTATCTCCCACCCACACAGTCAGTGCTCTTACTGTGCATCCCAACAACTGTCTCAGATCAAAGGGACCTTCTGGGTGAAATCACCACAGGTCTGTGTATAAACATATCCTCTCCAATCTCCAATTGCTCTGGGATCAACTTCTCTACCAGCAGTGCCACTCAAAATGTTGAACTGTGAACTGTGATGGAAACTCCAAACTATAACTGCCTGATAGATTTTAGGATCAAAATGCACTGTCTTGCAGCAGAAAAAAAGAAACGTTCCTAACTTCTCCTGACTGCTGTAATGCTTCATCATCTATGTAACTGTCAAACAACGCTGCAGCAAAACTACTGCACACATAAATTTACCTATAACATCACTAAAAAAAAGAAGCTAATTTTTACTTTAACTCCCAAATAGCCTTTCTGTTTTGTGCACATTATGAAATTTCCACTGGTGCTCTGAGACAGCCACTTCTGATTCAGCTACAGAGGAAATAAGCCAGTCTGGAGCAATCTAACCCACAGATCACTTGCTAAAGGCAAGCCCATGATTTTGCTGTAGACCTCTCTATTAAAACTGTGGCAAAACTCAGGGAAATTGTGTATATCATGGACATTTGAAGAGAAATATTTAACAATGGAGCTTGTGACTCATGGAAATCACCTTTATTAGCCCTTCCCAAGTACAAAGAGAAACATGCAGTCAGTGCAGGTAAAGTGTATAGTCAGCAACTTTATTTTTGTATTTTTTTGCAATCATTCAACTTGAACTGCAAAAGAAAAATTGGTAGCACTGCAAATACTGGGAATTAGCAAGGTCAAAGGAATTGAATGTGTGATTTGGACTTCTGAAAGACTTTACTTTTTAAAGGTCTCAGAGCTTTCACCTTCTGTTCCCTCTGCCGTTATTAAACAGAGATATATGTTCCTCTAGGAATCATGTGTGCTCCTCAGGAGTGCCTGCCGGCGCCAGCATGGAGCATTTCCAGGCGGAAGAAGTATCAGGTCCTTCACAGAGCAAGCAAGGCACTGCAGAAATACACACAGGGCAGGAACAACCTGATGGCCTCGAGCACCAGGAGCTCCATGAGCCATCAGCAGATGGGTCCCTCACAGCCTCTCTGCTTCTTGGAATAGCCCTGGGCGGCTAAAAACACTCCTGGGAGAGAGGGAAAGCCCTTCTGGCCCACAGAGATGCCTCCCTGTGCGCTCTCCCACCTTCGCAGGTGCTTCCATAGGGATTTGGGCTTGGAGCGAGTGGCCAGCCTCCCTCTCTCCTTCCTTCTCCCTTCTGGCTGGAAAATTGCATCCCTGCTGCCTCCTCCCTCTCCCTCCCCTCCAAGCATTTCAGCTATTTCCATGCTGAAGTGGACCGGCTCCTCCTGACACACACTCCTCAGCACCCTGCGCCAGGGCCCGGCTTGCGCTCGCCACGCATCCCGCCCCAACAGGGGCTTCCACCAGCAGGCCAGGGCGGCACGGGAAGGTGCGTCCTCCTTCCCTCCCACCCTCGCCATCCCCAAGCGGAGCCGCAGCCGCAGCTGGAGCCAGGGCCGGGGCGAAGTGTGTGTTTTGGATGCGAGGCGGCGCGCGAGCCGCCCGGTATCAGGGCTCTGGCTCCGGCGGGGCGGGCGGGCGGCTGAGCAGAGCCAGGCGCGCGAGGGTCAAGTACAGGTTGCTGCACAGGCGAGCGAGGGGGAAGGGAGGCCGGGTCACTCCTCCTCTCCTTTCCCCTGTCTCTCCCTTTCTCTTTTTCTCTTTTTTTTTTCTTCCTTTCTTTTTTTTTCTTCTTCTTTCGGAGTGGAGGGAATGTTGGGACTATTCCATCGGTGTGGTATGTCTGTATAAACATCATTAGCTCCTAGGAGTCGACACGCCATAGATTTTCTGCTCTTACAAATCGCTCCCTTCCACAATTAAAAAAAAATAAAAAAGAAAATACTCTCCATAATTAGGCGGGATATGCCATGAGAGAAGGAAGACAGAGCTGTTTATTCACATTGCCTTTGATCTGCTCCAGGCAAAGCACAGTAAAAGGAAAAGAAAATGCCCAAAACAACAACAAAAAGTCTCCATCTCTAACTGGAGTCCAAAGAGGAGGGTAAGGGTCTCCCTGATGAGGTGATCCTGGCCGCTGACACTCGCCTGGAGGCTTTGCATGGAAGTCTCATCTCCAAAGTCTGTTTGGGAAAATAGCTTTGATCATCCCTACATATCCCAAAGGCAGCTTTGGCCTACCCAGAACCCAGACATTTTTTTTTGCTGGCGGCAATGTCTGCTTCTGCCTCTTGGCACATGGATCTCTGTGCTTCAAGGCACACCAGCACTCACAGCCCTTCTAACTGAGGATCTTCACAGAGGCAAAATGTCCAGTCTTTCCAATTCCAGAGGTCCCCCCTTGCATGACCAGGAAACCCTACCGTGGGACTGCTGTGTTGTTCAGCGGCAGTTCAATGGCTAACACAACACTTGCGAGCTCCAAACTTTATCCTCTTTGCCTTTGCAAGGCTGATCCTCCTCCAAGAGCTCCAAAGAGCTGACTCTCCTGAGACGCGTGGTGCATGGCACAGTACAACCCATTAGTCAGGCTGCATTGGGTAATCTCTCCCCATTTTTTCCTTTCAGCATGTACTTTGCTTTTTTATTTTTATTATTTCTATCTCTCTTCAAACTTCCTTTCTGTAAATCTCCAGGACAAGAGTGTGGGCAGGATACCCCTCACTCCTCAACTCTTCTCCCAGTTCACAGGCTTAACAGCCTGGTAGGGTTGTGTCAGAGCATTTGGCTCATTCCTCCCACTTGCTATTATTATGATTAATCACCAGGGGCTCAATCAGGGAGCTCTGTTCGCCTTTGATACTGTCTTTCCTCAAGCAACCAAAGTCTGAAAAATGTATGAAAAAACCTATGGAAAACAAGTTGAGAGGAGTTTTTTAGCAAGTCTCCATACATACATGATTCTGCAAACTGGAAAATCCATGGCAGGATGATAGCAGGCTCCTGTGACAAAGGGGTTTTGCTTTCTACTGTACCTATATATCTGGACTTCTTTCACGACCTTCAAAGCCATCATTTTCAAAAGACAACTGGGTAACTAAGGACAACATTTTGCTTAATAGGTGTCAAAAGTCAGAAGTCAAATGGAGTTATCATTTTTCCATTCTTTCCATTCTCTAGTCCTCATTCTTTGAATATATTTTTATGCCACATGATTGCAGTCAAGGGACTGATAGGCTCAGAGCCCAAACCATGACCAAATAGGTGAAGGAATTAGGAATCCACACCTCTCAGATACAGCTGAGAAAATGTAGCCATTCACTCCTCTTAGCAAAATGTCATCAATGAGGCAGAAAAAAGAACAAGTGATGAATCCAAAGGCCAGTGTTGAATTCACAGTATTTTCTTTGTCCAAATAAATAAAACAGAGATCTCAAAGGATAATCTTCTAACTTCAAAGGAAGAGATGTCCATTTGCAGGTTTGGAGGATCTGTTCTCATCTGGTCAGATCTGAAAATTCCTGTGGTCTAAGATTTTTTTTTTCAAAGTATAAGTGTAATAATTCCAGCATCGCTAATAAATTAATTGTGTGCATAATTTTGAAATTACTAGACTGCCTGGCTTAAAAACAACTAGTTTATATGTCCAGATGCTTTCCCTCCCTGCTAGGTCATGCAGAATCTATCCACGGTGGTACAAGTCCCACTGTCCAAGCTAGGTTGTTCAGCCCACTGAGCAGTACAACACACTGAATGATCTTACAGCAACAGTGTTCAGTGCCTGTCATTAATGAATGACGTCTTACAGAAACATTCTGCCTTCCTCTTTATCTTTGGAGCTCCCTGGAGTGCCTAATAATTATCTTGAGTAAATAAAAGTTTGGGTTCTTTTTTTTCAACCTATGTTCACCTTTTCTTATGGCTTGTTAATTTTTTTCAGTGTTAATAGTTTAGCAAATAGTTAAATGATAGAAATGTATTCAGTACATTTTAGGTCAATATTGATGGAAAGACAATTTCTAATTCATGTATGCTGGCAATCAGATAAAAATAAGACAATAATAAATTAATAAGTAAGTTTATTTTTTCCTAACTTGGACTCAATAGAGTGAAATGTAAATATTTAGTTGGAACTAATGAGATCTGTTGTTTGACCTGCAATAAGAATCACATATAAGCAACTGGTTGTGAGCATCTCTACAGGCCAAAGTTTCTTGAAATTGCTCAGAAAATAATTTTGAATAAAGGCTTTTAAAAGTATCATAACTTGTTTGCTGACAGCTCACAAACAGAGTAAGCCAGGCCCTCTAGATAAATTATTTGCAATGAATTCTTTGCTTGGATCTAGTTCTCCTCCTCCTCCTCAAGCAGTATTTTTAAAGTGAACAGTCACTGATTACTTGAATTTTCGGCTCCAGAGATTTGGAAGCAAATAGAGTTCACAAAAATGAGTGCTTTTTTTTCTCTCATTTTGTGCATTAACATGAATTCCAGCATAATACAAACATGTCTGCTATAAATTATGACTTGAACGGTGCTCATCATGCGGAGTGTCTATAGATTCTGGCCCTAAATTAGGAACTGTTAGCTGATTCCCTTGAAGGGGTCGCCCGTGTGAACTCTTTGGGCAGTGGAAAGTCCTGTGGCAGACTCATTGTGCTGGCCACAAAACAAATTGTAAAGAACTGAAAAAAAGCTTTTCCCAAGGCTATCTACCAGTTAGTGCCGGCTTTTGGAACACATAAAACATTATGGAACATTCAGAAATTAAAATGCAGCTTCAAAAAAAATTTAATCATATCAATACATGCTAATATGAAATATGTTTTTTTATGAACATATGATAAATAACAACCTCTTAGTTAGCAGTGCTACTTTCCTTCACAGCAGTGATATCTGCAGATAGGCTGTAAGTGCCATTTTCCCTTTGTATCCTCTGAAGACCTTTGGTAACTGTAAAATCACCAGCTTGGCTGCATTTACAATTTATTTTAGTGTTTCCTGGTTACAAATATACAAACAATTTAGTTTCAGGATGTTTCCTCTTGGCACTGTAACTATTTAATACAACGGCTGATTTTGAACTGGTCTGCTGGTTACTGGGAGTGCTGAGTTCTGACCAAGCCAGGTTTTACCCATGTGAAGGGTCTCACTGACCGCACTGGGCTTTGGTGAGATGGACCATCGGGTCTCTGGATCATCACCAGGTTGGCCTGCACCCTGACCTTCCTTGCGCCGTATTGTCCAAACGTGGCACTGCCCCACTAATTCCACTCTGCGCTGGGAACTTGTACCACTGTAACACTGACATGAGAGTGCAATAGTGCAGTTTCCCAGTGCAGAGCCAGTCATATAAGTAGGAAGCTGACTTATACTTGTGTTGCTACTTGTGTCTGACCATTTCCGCCAGTCTTGACTTGTACATAAGGTGCAAAGAAGCAAGAGCCCAGAGTAAAGAGTGGCCACAGCTCCTTGCAGGATGTGGCCATTCTGAGTTACAAAACTTGGACAAATTGTTCTAAGGGGTGCAGCCATTTCCCCGATACCGCCCCAATACTGGGAGCATTTGTGCTGTGGTCTTCACAACCACATCATCCCCAGACGGTGATTTATCAGAACGGTGAGATCAGTGAAAGCACTCATCTGTGGCCATAAAAACTCTGATTTACCGTATGATCTAAAAAAAATGCTCTATAAATATGCTTTTTGGACGTGCCCAAGCCTGTGTGCCCTCTCTGTGTGCACATTTGCAGAGCCTGGGCCCCAGAGGTGTCTCTGTTGGACATCGCGTGCCGCGGCGCCGGCAGAGGGAGCACAGGGCGGCTCGGAGCGCGGCCCGGCAGCTGCTCCCACAGCGCTGCACATCCGCGGATGCCATCTTAGGAGTTGTGCCACTATGGAGCGAGAGGCGGAGAGCTCGGGGGCTGCGTTCTGGAAGCACAAAATGTGTGCTTGGAAGAATTCGAGAAACAATTTCTTCCTCAGAGGGAAGAAGACTAAACAGTTCAAACTATTTATAAAATTTAAGGTCAGAAGAGACTGCGATCACACAGCAAAGCATTACTGGGGCATATACCACCACCAGCTGCAGTCAGTGCCCTTTGATAATGGTCCGTCCTTTATATTGATGAAATAGTGTCATTATCTTGTGTTTATTCAATACGTATCAAATGCAAACGTTAGGAGTATGATGTGACATATTTCATACAGAAGTTAATAAAAAAAGGAGAAAAATTACACTTTTCTATATCTGCCTACCAACATTATAGAGCATCATCTGAGATGTTTTCATTGTGTGATAGGCCTACTTTGTAATCCTATGTGATAAGCCTTTTTTTTATGTTTAACTGCAGATGCACTGTCAGTTTGGGTGCCCAGTTTTAAGTGAGCAAACTCTGTTTTGCAGACTGATCCATTTAAATTACAACCATGTATTACATGCCCAGGAGCATGCAGGGAGCTTATCCCTTCCATGGTCTAGCATTCCCTTTAGTTTCATTTTCTCCTTTGGTTACTTTCCAAATGCTAAATATAGTTTTCTTCCTATCATTTATGCCTCATCTTGCATCTAAATGACCCTCTGTCCTCATGCCAAGCTCATCAGGCTCAGAATGGAAAGTTAAGATGTTGCTGTCATTGTTGGTCTTGGCACAACTCCTGTACACTTCGGAGATAGCAAACGTTACATTTATTTTCATTAGCATCAGCTGGCATGGCAGCCACTCTTTGGGTTTTGGTGAACACGATGCCTTAAGTCAATTCTTTGGACCCATACCTTGGTCTTCTACTTTGAAATGGCAGCTAAGACCCATTAAGCAATGCAACAGCTACCGGAGCCTCAGATTTCCCTATTATATGATCACAATCTGTGTTTTCCCATGTTTTTCGGGGCAGGCAGTAACATCTAGAAAAACAGCTCCCTCGGACACACCAGTCTTAGTGAGGATGCACAGAGCAGCTGGACTCATTCACCAGCCACAACATGTTGATCACCTTGGCACTCTGCAGAGTGTGTGTGTCCACGACAGCCTGCCATCAGCATGGCCTTTAGTGCCACTGAGACCTGTAAGGCAGCCCAGCTTGGACAGATGTGCCCTCTAGTTGAGCCTCACTGCCAGAGTCAGTAGATTAGTCACTAAAGTGGCTCCTATCAAGTTTTCAGTCTGAGGTGTTACCTGGGCCACTCGCACTGTGAGTGAGCTGCCAGTGCAGGGTGCACTGCTCAGCGGCCATCCTTCCTCTCCCAAATTCATCAAAGCTCCTTCTTGTTTCCTGCAAAGTGGTTTCGCCCACACCTGATACTGTTTTATCCTGCATGGAAAATAAGTAAATGTCATATGCCACCCGCACTCAGAGGTGATACCTGTTCCCATTGAACTTCCCTGACATGGCACAGAGTCTGGGCAGCAGATCAAACATATAACTACCAGAGGCAGGAAATAGCCCCAGAATTGACTCTGGCTGTTTCCTACCAAACTGAAAGCTCATCTTGCTGCTACACAGCATAGTTTTTACAGTTCTTAAGAAGTCACAAACTCCTCAGCACCTAACACACACTGGCAAAATGTGACATCTTATTGAAACACAGCATGCCACTGATGTGTGAGGTGATATGCCAAAACTGACAGGTTATGATTTTAGACTTAAATTCAGTTTTCACTCATTTTCAGTGACATCCAGTGCTTTTAATGACTGTTTGTTTGACTTGGACAAATAGTTCCCAGGATTGTCATCTACGGAAAGATGAGAATTAATCTTTCAGGTGAAGAACAACATAGGAGCTGTTAAAAATGCACTAGAGCATTATGTCTTGCAGACAGTTTTCTTCCCTCCTGCATCAGCTTCTTTCTCTGTTGTCAAAAACTGCAATTTGACACATATTAAAGTACTATTTCCTGGATAGTTCTCTCTTTTTTTTTTCTTGGGGGAGAAATAATAAAATAAATGGAAAACTCTCTTACTTAAAAAACAAGAACAACAACCAAACAGCCCTCTCAATCAAACACTAAAATCTGCTATACTTGATTAAAAGGACAATGGAAAAGGAAATGAAACATAAGAACATGCTTAACTTTAAGCAAACAAGTAGCCCTACCAAAGAGGCTCAGCTGTAAAACAATAGGGTATCTCACCCTGTAGCAGTGAAGTCCAAGTTAAATCGGATTCTTGGCATGTGATATTAACTGCCTCTTCATTTACTATGGTTGTTTGGTTCACAGCAGAGCCCAGACCATAGTTCTTCATCATTAAGTTTTTCTAAATTCTTCCAAACAGACTTTACGCGAGTACAATACAACCTTGAGAGCGGTCCTGGAAGATATCCGAATGTCCAGTTCCCAAAACAAGATTTCAACATGCGTCACGTCCCTCCTTGGATTATTTTGGCCAAGGGTGACAGAATCAACCAGAATTCCAGGTTACAGTTCATTAGTCCGTGACAGCTAGATTATCTCTGTCTGCAAGTAGGACAGTTCTGACCATACACTTTAAGATTATTTAAACATTTCCTCAGATACTTATCTTGATGCAATTTTGATGTCTCTGAGCAAAAATAGAATTAGACCTGAGATGTAGGTGTAACCAGCTAGCTAAACAGCTGCAAATTTATAAAATCTGCCTCAAATGCAAAACTTTATATGTAAAAAGAGAAGGCAGTCCAGGAGCCTCACAAATCAAGATCCTCAGAATGTATCTTTGGATTGAACGGGGCTATTTCATATGTTTGGCTTCATTTTGAGCTAGGCTGGGTGATCAGGAAAAAAAATTAAAAGTACTTTAAAATCATTTTGAATTAGTAAAACAAATTATGAAGGGTATGGGTATTAGTCACCAGAATGCTTCACTGTACAAGATGATGAAATCCTCCAAAGCTTGATGTTGTCAGATCAAGGCTGGACATCTTTCAGGAAGGTTATGTTTCATACAAGAAAAGGAATTGAGCTCAGCTTGTGATTATTTGTACATCAGGTAGGAAGGGCTGTCAAGGAACCTGAAAATGTGATAAAAATCTGTGAAAGCAGGTTAGTGGGGTCCCTTATTTCATCTCTCAGTGTAATGGTCAGAAAGGCTCTGTACTCACAGACAAATTGAGTGTTGCCTGAAGAGTGGGTAAGTCAGTACAACTATCAACTCCCTCTCTCAGAGCTACATTGCCTCTGTAGTGCTGACAGCTAAAAAAACTTGTTTATTGATTGTCAATGAAGTATGACTTGAATATGCACAATGTTCAAACAGAAAAGGAAAAAGATGTTTTTACATCATCAGTGTTCTGGCTCGTACTGTATGTAGTGAGACTGAGTTGACTCATTTTTTTTCTGTTTTTTTGATTAGTTGATTTAAGAAAAATAAGTCCCATCTTAGAAGAAATAAAAATCATTCTCGAAAAGAAAATGTTGACTCAGATAAGGAAAATGATTGCTGAAAACATGACAGAAAGTAAAAGCCTCCCTTTATTTAACTCTTTTCTCTCTGTTTCCAGGGGAAATGTGAAATTGATGGGAAGAAAAAGGCATATCAAATATAGGAACTATAAAAAAGGTGATAAAAGAAAATAGAAATGGTGTGTGTCTTTATAAAATACTCTGAAATTTTGAAAGAAACCCATACTTTGCTTCTCATTCACCCTGGGCACTATTCTGAAAAAAATAATGCAAGAGTATTTCAGTCTGTTCTAGTGATGACTTTGTAGGACTGACGCCCATGCAGAGAGCCAAAGCAATGTCTGCAACTCAGATAAGACACAACAAGTTTTATTTTGAAGACAACTTTTCACAAAGGATGAATTCCACTGTTTAAACATTCAGGCAGCCCTATCTCAGATGAGACAGACTTTCTAGTGCCATCTTAGCAGCAATGACTGCTGATGCTCTTTCAGTCCGAGTTCTTGTTTTTTAGATACTTATCATGTTTGATTTGGTGCCACCGTGCTAAGTATGATGCAAATGACACCAGTGAAACAAAGCTTTGCTTCCAGTTTTTTAATGACTTTTATACAATGGGAAAGCCTTACATATATGGAAATTATAGAAAAATTTGGTTTGCATTTTATGTAAGAGAGGGACAATATTCAATGAAAAGCCATGTAGTTAGACAATGGACAACAATGGATTTAATTTTAGCTGCTGTAGCTTAAAAACTCTATTTTGCAAAGTTTCAGATTTCTCTCAGACTTGGTTGTCCATATTAACAAATGTGCTTGGCACACAGTAACCACTGTGGCTAAAAGAGTCACACCTCTGTTACCAGATCTTCAAGCATGTCAGCCATGAAAAACGGGCTCATGTTTTAATTCGCCATGTGTAGCCATTTGAACCAGCAAGATGAATATCGCAGAATCACAGAATGGCTGAGGTTGGAAGGGATCTCTAGAGATCATCTAGTCCAACCTCCCTGCTCCAGCAGGGACACTCAGAGCATGGGGCACAGGGTGGCATCCAGATGGGTTTGGAAGATCTCCAGGGAAGGAGACTCCACAGCCTCCCTGGGCAGCCTGTTCCAGGGCTCTGTCATTCTCACAGTGAAGAAGTTCCTCCTCACATGGAGATGGAACTGCCTGTGTTTCACCTTGTACCCATTGCCCCTTGTTCTATCACTGGCTTCCACCGAGAAGAGTTTGGCCCAATTTTCTTTACATTCTCCCCTCAATATGCTATACATTCCTGGTAGGTTATGGTACGTGGGTAGGTATGGTAGGTCCTCCACCAACTTCTGCTTTGTACCGATAGAAATGAGCAATATAGGATAATAATTGGATTTATACATGATAAGTTTGGGTTGCATGTGCAAGACAGAACCTGGGGCTCTGATCCACTGAAAGAAATGACACGGGCTTGTTGTGCTCAAAACCACTGTATCTGCATTGGCTGTCTCACTTAAAGCAGAGGAACTCAGATACGCACGGGAAGCATTCAGAGCATTCAGAGTAATTATTGTAGAGGGACAAACTTCTAAAGAGAGTTGTCATTCTCCAGACTTGGAGAGAATTTGTGTAGCTGTCAATTCAGAGAAGGTCTTGGTCTAGACATTGTTAATTCTTTTAGGAAACCTCATGCTACTTAGACTTTTTTTCCCCCCATGCTTTCTGGAAATTCTGCAATAATCTCTGTCTAGTAAATCCTCACTGACTGGATGGGTACCTGACAACAGGGATGGGGTTGTCTCATCTCCCATTTATTGTCCCAGATGATATTACATGCTCAAAGTGATGTTTGTCATTGAATTGGACTCTCCCAAGCCATGCTTGTGCTTTTGTTCTCATTATTTGTTTGTGTTTGAGAGAGACATTTTCTGTACTTGAAGAGAGAAAATTCAAAATCTGTGACTCCCCAGTCATCATTCCATAGATGGAAAATACATTTCAGATATAAAGTGATGCTAATACTGTAACACAGCTCTCAGAGTGAACCTAACATAAAGACTACATGTATACACTATATGGCAAATTTTTTACAGAGAATTTATGACTGCAAATAAACTTTGAAGTAATTTAAGAATTGATTAGCTGCCTCAGGTTCTCATCACCAGCCTTGGAGAGGTCTGTGGAAATTGCAGCACACTCAATGGAAGTTGCACGAGAGCTACAAAATATTGGTTCTAGCTTAGAGCTCTGGTGGTTGTTCAGAGCAAGGCAGGGTGCTGCTTGCTGTTAGCACTCTCCTAAATTCATTTTTCTCCTTTCTTTTTTTTTAGTATTTCTCCTCCCACACCTTTGCCCTCTTTGCCTTTCTGAACTTTCACAGATATTTAAACATTGGCTTTGGTATTGAAATCGGGCCCTGAGCTTATGTGAAAAACAAGAGGAAACCTTCTGAAGAAATAACCTAAATGTAACACCAGATAAATTAAGAGTGCTCTCTGCTGTCATTCAGCAAAGCCATGTGCAGACAGAGAACTTTCACAGCTATTAAAAAAAATGTGCTATTCAGTACAAACTTGCCATCTGGCTCCTAGTGCTGGATTCCACTGCAGTGTGCTTCTTGAGATTACACTCATCTGCCAGCCTCCCCCTCTCCTCCCAAGGCACTTAGGGAGACTCTTCTGGGAATATAAAGTGAATTATTTTATCCCAATCACCATGCAGCTAACTATACATGGTGATTAAACAAAGAGACTCTATTTCTGCCATTGGAGGCGAAGGTTTTCTTGCTAGTCGTAAATAATGAGCACTCTTTGGGAAGATGAGAAGATGTTTGCAGAATAAACCGGTATATTGCTATCATGCTGATGGCCAGGCAAAGATAATCAAGTATTAAAATAGAAAACAAGGAGAAGATATTCAAAGGCAAAGTTTCTTATGCCATCCTTAATGGATACATTTGTTCTGGAAGATCACAAGCATCGTTGAGCAGAGAGGAGAGGGGGCCTGTTTATCCCCGGTTTAAACAGCCATGAAGCCAGTGGAGTCCACCAGGAATGAGCATGGCGTGCTGGGACGCATCATTTCCTATGGACAGGGGAGTAGTTTTATTAATCCCAGCGGCCTCAGAAAAGAGCACCTTACACATAAATGTTTGCAGGATAAGGCCCTAATAGCTGACAAGGTGGACTGCTTTTCTGCACAGATCCCATGGTGTGTCTGGGAAACACTAACATTCAGGCTGAGGGAAAGATCTCTTGTTTGTACCAAGCACTGCTGACTGCAGCTGTGGGAGACCTGCAAAATGCAACCCCCCCAAGGGCACCCACTCACTTGGCGGCTGCCCTGTCTGGAGTCCCAGATGACTCACGCTGGCTCTGCTGCTGGCTCTGCTATTCCCTCCGGGCTCCAGACAGTTTGCTGAGCGAGAAACACTCTGCAACACACTAGAGTGCTGCACCTCTGACCCCAAATCTGAAATTCCCAGATGGCTCAAGCTCGAGCTCTTATTTTTGTGACCTGAAACTTATGCTTCCTGATGACTAGCATGTACCCAGGCTTTTTTAGCATGCATATGAAAAGTTTTGATACTTCCCATTCACCTGCCACTCCCATCTCAATGTCAGGATTGCCTAATCTAAATGAAAAAAAAAATAAAGAAAATGACTATGTGTCCTACTGGCCTGGCTCTGTCTCACTCCGTACTCATGATTCTTAAGAATATAAAGACCTTTTCATCTATTTTTTTTGGCTTTGGAGCCTAAGGATAAACTGAAATTATGCTTTGAAGTCCTTAAAAAAAAAGAACAACTCAGAGAAGTTTACAAAAATGGGCAACAGGAAATCTCAATCCCTCCTTGGTTCAGCTGTTGCTCCTTTAAACTTAAAACTACATTGTAATTCAGGCTCCCATTTTGCATTTTGCTCCCTCTTGCCTTGCTGTGAGTCTTCCAAAGTTTTCTGGATATAAATTTTCTTAAGTATAGTTCTTAATAGAGTTATTCCCTACTGGGTCCTAAACTCTTGCTTGGGTTTCTATTTGGCTCTGTTTCTTTTTTCCTGAGACTGATATTATCTTATCTCACATGTGAAGAACTCTAATGTATCCTGCTCATTGGTTTCTCTTCCTCAAAAGCTGACAATCCAACATTGTTTTCTGCTCTTTTTCTCAGTCTGCCAAGTAATATATAGCATGTTATTCATAACTCCATACATGTATTTTGATATACCAGTTCATTCAATATTCTTGGTCTTGCTGATGTCACAGACCTACTAGTTTGTCAGGCAGTCTCCCATTTGCCAAGACTTCAATGATTAAAATACGTTAAGAGAAGTAGATATCATAGAATTGTTTTGAAACTCCTCAGTATCTGAGGGACAGAGAGTTTTACATATACAACTTGCCACAATTTTGACCCCTGCTAAAAGAAACTCTCAGAACATATCCATCATGCTAGCTTAGTATTTTTCTGAATTCATTCTCAACAGTAGATTCAACTACTCTCAGCACCCTGAGTCTTCAAGATTATGCTAAGAAGCCATCAGCTTCTGAAATCTCTGGAAGATAGATGGCAAGTCTGCTTTATGTATTGGTGATGGACAAGCCCTCATTCAAAAAGGATGGCCTGACCTTGACTGCTACCAAGCCCAGTGCAAATGCCTGACATAGACATGAACCAGATTGCAGATGGCAACATAATGAAAAAGAAGCAGACCATACTTTGGCTTGTTATGCACAATTCTACCCTTGTGGTCTCTAGAGCTCAAATCTTTGACTGTCCCTAACTAGTTGACAGCATTGCTGTTGTTTGGTGACACCCCTGCCTACCTATGTGGTGGTGGCTCCTCAGAGGAGAAATTAGTCTGCTGATAGACCTGACTTGGCATCTAATCTGCTGCCCTATGATTCATTCCCACTCTATTAATAATATATGTTTTCCAAGACTCAGAAAATGAATTACTCATAGATAAGACACTGAAAATGAAATCTTGTCAACACGATATATTTAGAAAGTGACTGTGGGACAAGTCCATGTCGGTCTTCCATTCAGTGTTGGCGACTCAGCACCTGAATGGATTTGCTTGCTGTAGAGAACAGTATCACCTTATCACCTTTTGCCTTTGCCCTGTGCTGGGTATTTGAAGTGATGGCTGCAGCTTCATGTCTAATTCCTTTACAAGGGGAACAAAACAGAGAGATGAGATGATAATGGGAAAGATGCTTCCCATTGTGCTCATTGGCAGTGAGATTACCATAGAAAGAGAGGAGATCCAGAAGCTTACTGAAGCCAGCTTGGACTTCTCACCTCTCTTTCTACCTCCACTTCTCTAAAGCACCTTTCCTCCTTGAAGAGGACAGAAGTGGACACAAGACTTGCACATCTTCAGCAGCAGAAGTCTATGGAACTGCTGCATTGTCCCAAAGCATGTAGAAATGCCTTTTAAATGCAACTTCTAAGGAACCACTTAATAATGTCTCTTAACATATCACTACTTCAGACTAGAAGATGCAGTTATTTCAGAATTCTCAAGACTGTAAGTGATGGGTTGAAGGTTGCTGGATGCAAGAAAACGAAACACACATGGGCCTCTGGAATTGACTCCTGGCATTTGCACATGCACAGATCAAAAATGTCCATTTTTTATCATCCGGCAAGTTGTCTTCTCAACTAATCATCTTTGGTTCTGCAATCTGTGAAAAGTCCTGCTTTACACATTCAGTAGATCAATAGCATGATGCTTCTACTCTCACAGAGTCGTTTGGATGCTTGGACTTAGTACCATCCTAGTGTGGTTTCATCTGCTAACAAGTTTACTAAGTCATTTCCACTAACATTTCTAGGTATTCAACATTTCCAAGAAAGCTTTGCTTAGCAGAAGCTAAATCAGTAAGCTTTCAGCATTGGAAGGTGCTGAAATTTTCAATTGTTTTCAGTCAATCTGCACATGGTATCTTTGGCATTTGGACCTAAGAATCACAGAGGAAATGGGAACAGGCCAAGATGATCTACATCACCAGTTTTTCTGTGGTGATGCATCAATGCTTGGACACTGCAGCTAAAAAATTGCTTTTAGAGAACTTGATGGTTTGTTTGCCTATTTGTTTGGGTGAAAGCAGGACTATCAGGAGAGATAATGACTTTTCAGAGAGCTTTGAAATTTCCAGGCATTGTAATAACTTCAATTTTTCATTTTCCCCAAATGGAAAAGGACCTGAATTCAGTTATCTCCCACTAACTTTTGAAATATGTCAAGCTGTATCTAGGCTAAAATAGAATTCCTGAAATTTTGAAATCTGCACAGTAAGCAGGTCTAGCACCTGTGCCGGTCAGTTTTGTAGGCAGATGGTGCATGGCCATGGTGGTAGACATGTGAAAGTGTCAGCTGTGTCCTTGGCTTGTAGCTAGGGGATATATTCCAAGGCAAGAAAGAAAAGTATTAATGCTTTTGAACAAAGCATTGGTAAGACTCATCGAAAAAGTACTTTCTAAAGGTTTGTCTCCTATGGACCAAAAAGATGAACACAATAAAGCAGATAAAGAAAGGCAAGGAGGTGATGAGGGAATAGAGAACACTTCTGAGGGAAGACTTAAAGAGCTTATTTTGTGAAGCTTAGCAGAAGAAAATCTGAGAAAGGTGACATTTATGTCTATATGCATAAGATAAGCACCATGAAAAGAGATCTTTTTTTTCAAGCAAAGGGATAATTCTGGCACTCAAATACATGGATTTCATTCGAGTTTGAAATTAAAAGACTTTTAGCCCTCAGAGGACTGAGGTTCTGGAAAAGGGTTAAAGCACTTGAATAGCTTGAACATGACAGGTGAACAGTGTAAGATATACCTGGCCACCTTGCTCCAGAGGACTTCACTCCTCACGCTGCAAATAAGGCTGTATTTGTATAACTAAGGTGCTCCTCTCACTAGCAGTATCCTCACAGCACTCTTAAGGAAGTACCGTTTTACAAAGAGGTCAAATACATATTAGATGGCTTAGAGAACAGGTAACCTAAACCTGGAGTCCCTTGGTGCACTTGAATGGATCTTGTGTGAAAAGTAGCAGGACCTTGCCAAAGTTTGTTCCAGTGTTATTTCTTCTTCTTTAAGCAATGTATCCATGCAATTTATTTTCCTTTGCAAACTGTTCTGGCTCTGCAACTCTGCCACTGTGAAACCATTCTCTGGCATTGCCTTTCAATGCAAGGTGCTTTGGGCATGAATGTTAAAGCCTATTGTGCAGATTCCTTCCTGAAGGGTAGGAGTCATTTTCATGTTCCTTAATTCCATTTCATCTGCCAACTCTCCTATAGGAATTTCCAGAGTGGTGTTGACAAACATCAAAGAAGAAAGTTTGCGTAGATGGAGCTCTTGTCTCAGCACTATTTCCAGCAGAGGAAAGACAGGCGCCTTTTTCCTTTCACTTCATAGAACCATAAGTTAAATTTAGGATTGGAGGGGACCTGGAGGCCATCTAGTTCAACTGGCTGCTCAGAGCAGAGCCAACTTCAAAATCAGACTGGGTTTTCAGGACCTGGTCCAGTCAAGTTTCGAAAATCTTTTTGGACAGAGATTGCCCAGTGTCTCTGAGCAACTTGATCCAGAGCTTCATTGCTCACTGTGTGAAAGATATTTTTACCTTATTTTGATTTAGCTTTGCCCTTACTTCAATTTGCAACCATTGCCTCTTTTCTGTTCACTGTGCGAGAGTCTGGAGTCTCTTTCTCTCTTTTGTAAACTCTCCCAGAGTAGCTAAAGACAGCAATTAGACTCCCCATTCACTTTCTCGTCTCCAGTCTAAACAAACACTGTTCCCTAAGCCTCTCCTTGTGCCTCGTGCTCCAGCTCTCTGACCATCCTAGCATCTCTCTGCCAGACTTGTTCATCCTGTAGGTTATATGCCTGGAAAAGATTTGCAGTGCTCTTTCCTATGTTCTCTTCTCAAGGGTTTATGCTTTTTTGTTGCATGGGGCACTCCTGATGACATGCTCTGCACATGGACTGGATCTTGAAAATCACAGACCGGGTGAACAGTTATAGAGTCAACTTCAGAGTCATCCTCAAACCTGTATGTGCTGACTGCTGAAATTACAGTTGATCTGCCAGGTATGAAGTGAATCCTGCCTCTCAACTTCTCAGTCTGCCTCCCTTCACTTCCCAATCTCCTCTCTTACTAGGCTTTTTCCACAGAAAGTCCATGAACAGCAATCATGTAGCTTGTTGCTCCTGACTGCTTGGCCCTTCAGCAGCCTATTTTCCCCTTCTACAGGAGTGACTGTGACTGATTACCTCACTAAACGTTGAGATTTAGCATAAATTAATTAATCCATAGCACCTGCTGTCACCTAAGTTGTTCTCTAAGACTTGTTCTAGATGCGGCACTGAGGACAACTGCTAACAATACTGGATCAACCCTTATTAGAAATCCTCACGGTACATCTCAAATCACTAAAAACATATGTTAAAAAGGCATTTTTTTCAAGCATATCTGCAGTAACTGTTGAGGTGACTGGTGATCTACACAACAGTGCTTTATCAATGCTAATACATAACATCCCGTAATGAGAGGCTAAAGGTGTTTTGACATTAGGGATTGTCATCACAACAGCAGCTAACAAGGACAGCTTGGTTTATCACCCACACGATTTACAAACATTAATTTCAGAATCACACAAGGATGATGTGCTGTGCTTACAAGAAATAAAAAGTGAAGAAAAAAAATCAACATCCTATGAGTAACAGATTACTTAGAAAACAGCCACAGAGTGTAGTAAGAGGGGTGTTTCTGACAGAAGTGTAACCCCTGGCAGTTGTGTCCATAGAAAGCAATACAGCAAGGCTGGGAATTTGTTTGTTTTCCAGTGAAGTGTCTTTTTAGTAACAGTGGGAACACTGTGGTTTAAAAATAAATGAATACACACACAAGCACCTTACTGGAATGTATTTTAATTTTTTAACTTGAACTATACTGGGAACTCATTCCCATTACTTCTTTGATGTAGCAATAAGCAAGTGAAAGAATTTTCACAGTTTATGTATTCATCTCTGGGAGAAGCAACCCTAAACTCTTTATGGAAAAAAATCTATTTTTGCAGTGGGAAATCCTTCTAAACCACTCCTAAATTTTCTTTCTCTGGATTTTTTGTCCCCTTCTTTTGCACCCAGAGCCCTAACATACAAGGAGAATAGAGGGATTTCTGCATACCCATGGTCATTTGTAAGCATATGCAGTACCAGTTCCAGACTAAGTCTGTGTGCTTTGGAAGGAAAGGAAATACAAACCTAGTTTTTGTAAACTAGCAAGGAATTTACAATGGCAAGAGCAGTCACAAAATGCAATTCTTATTAAGAACATATATTTGACACATGAATACAATCTGCTTCTGTGACAGAATTATTATTGGAGCCCTTATGTGGGAGGTAAATCCCTACAGCTGTAGGGGTGTATAGACACCATTGCCTCTTCAGTAAATATGGCCAATATGTCAGTACTCAACAAACTCCATGTCATATCTCGCCTGCTGCAAAGTCTTGCAGACATTCAGTACCTTAGATGCCCTGATATCTTTTATGTCCTTTGAATGCTCCATGTCATTCAATCAAAGGCACCTTCATGCAGAAGCCATCCTTCAATGCCCATGAGTAATGCTTACTGGTGATTTTTACATTTTCAAACAATGCATGTTAATACTAGTTGACTTTGCTTTAACACTTAGCCCCCCTATCCCTTGTAGTTCTGGGTCCTAAAGTGGAAAGTAGGGTCTGTCCTACCTGACTATGCTTATCCTGAGGGAATATTTCTGCCTCAGGAATTCAAGCAGCGGAGGTGTCTATCTCTGACACGTACCCATGCCCTGCTCTTCACTCCATATTTAGGCAAATATACACTCAAGTCTATTCTGAAGTCTCTGTTGCAGGCATTAGTGTTCTCTTTTATTATACAGGAGCACTGGCCATTGATTCACACCTGAAGAATTAAAAAAGCAAAAGGGAAAACTGGAGTGACATGATGGTGCTTTTCCACATCCCATTTCCTCATTTCTCCCCATAGTAGAGGAAAGATGAGATCCTCTATCACTATGTGTCCAGAACTCCATCGCACAATGTGGTCAGCCTGTCCATGAGCAGTAGACCCAACATATTTTGGAAACTTCACCTTCTAGGGGCAGAGTGAGGAGGAGACTGCATGTGAGAAGTCCTTGTTCAGACCTTGTCTTTGCCAGAACGCCTACATTACCATGCCCAGGGTAAGCCTGGATACTCATTAAGAGGGGTATCTGATAAAAGAGCATGCAGTGGCCCCTGCCCTACACAGTTACAGCCCAAATACCCTACCTTACAATAGCCTGCCTGAATACCTCAGACAATATGTACATTAACCAGTTTCAGTGTTGCCCTTGCCCTCAGTCCTTTCAGTTACCTGACTCCCAGTGGAGTCAAGGAAACACGTTGTTCAATGTCTTGCTTTTTAATGAGACTTCCACCCTGCATCAGTCCCCTGGTTGCTCCATGAGCTTCTTCATCCCAAAATCTTAACATGCTGCATAAGGATTTCAAGTTTCTGCACAATGGACTCTCAATGGCCCTGGGTGCTTTCAGGAGTTTTGATGAGACCTGTGTGCTTACGGGATACTGTTTATTCCTTCTGGGGCAGAGGGTAGTGAGGAGCCTTTACAAATAGATGAAGTTTCATGGAAAGTGGAGAAACAGATTAAAAAGCTTATCAAATCTCACCTCTTGGAGTTCTTGCTGCCACTAATAAATTATTCACCTAAATGATTAAATTAATATTTAAAATAACCTACTAAAAATGGATGAGTTTTCGAAATACTGTTTTCTCATTGTGTATACCCTCCTTCTCCTTCAGTGCCAGCCCTGCTTTGCTGAGTGCTGAATTTCTGGTGCAAACCTTTGGTGCACACACACAGGAAGTGAGGTCAGGCTTGTTTTGGCAGTTTCAGCTGCATTTATCCCAGATAGCAGCTGAATTTTATCAGTTGGTTTAGCCTTTGGTCTTCAAGAGACAAACTATTATTTCACTCCTCTTTAAAAATAATAATAATAAAGTCATCTTCAGGAAAGAATATGCTGCAAGGCTGGAGACTAAGAGCAGGCAAAAGCCCTGCCTTGCAAAGCCCACAGGCCTCTACTCTGCTCAGCGTCCAGACGGCCCATGAGCTGCACTGTCTGCGACGTGAAATGACTCCTTCTCCGAGCGCCCTCGTGTGCCTGCAGCTCCAAAGACACCTCCTCCTGTGGGCTGTGTGCCACGGGTGCCCACAGTGTCTGCCTCCGCTCACCCCCTCTCCGCACATGGCTGAGGCATTCCTGTAACCCCAGTTAATAGTGATGTCAAGGATGTGGCCAGGAAACTCCCATTGCAGCATTGTTTCCAGGCCATGAACTACCTGCAAAGCAAGCTGGTAGGTTTCTCTTTCCTAGCAGTTCTTCTCATCCAGTGGGGTCTGTCCTGCTCTTCTCCCTGGCCACAGGGAAGCTGCAGAGTCCAGCTGAGGACTGGTGGGCACAGCAAGCAGGTAGCCCTGCTGGGAACATCCCCAAACCAGTGGCATGTCCACCCAGGTGGAGTGGACATCAAGGGGGGCCATACAAGACCTGCTGCTCATAGGACCCCACTAGACATGGCATGCTCTCTGACTGATAAGGGGGCAGTGTTTGGATGGCAGTGTCATGGTGAGAGAGGAGTTGCAAGAACTGGGCCTGGCAGCAGGCGAATCCAAGACAGAAGCCATGTGAGGTCTTCCTCTTGGCACCAAGGATGTGGCCAGTCTGGTGTCAAAGTGCCCTTTCATATCAATGGAGTAGTAGAAGCTTGCCTTCCACTGTCTTCGTTGATTTCTCTCTGGGCAAAGAAAATAAAACCGAGCAATGAATACAAACAAGATAAAATATTAGCAAACCCAGCCTTCTCTGTGGGATTAAAAAATAAACAAAAGAATCTTTCTCTGCTTACAAATCACTCAGCTGATGCTGTGAAGGTTAATTATAAGATGAGAGTGGTCTTTATAAATTAATTTAGTTAAAGTGAAGTTCAGTTTAATTCATATCTCATGCCAAGTCTTCTCAATGGCAATGAGTTGGTTTGCAAAGCAAAAGTAGAGGTTGTGATTACTTCGTTAGGTTCATCTGAATTTTTTCACCATGAACAAAATTTCCTTCATCAGAGTATAGACCTCCAAGCACATCCTTCTAGCAGATAGTTTTAATTCTTATTAGCAATTTTCTTACTAAAATCATTGCAAGACAAATGCAAAACCAGATATAACAAACAATGCCCAGATTGGAAACTTTCTAGAGATTTCATTAGGCCCTGGAACAGGGCCCCTGCCTCTGTCAAAGAAGTGTTATCTTGAGATTGTCAATGCATGCTCCAGGGTAAGAGTGACTTTGTCCCCAGAGACCTAAGGGAACATAACAAGTGACATCAGTCATATTTTCGAGACTGTAGAGCCTAGTGTCATTGAATGTCAGCTAAATCTCTATACATGGCTGTCTTCAAAGTGTCATTCAAAGTGCGGAAAGGTGTGGGAGAGCTAACTAAGCCAATTAAAGAAACATTTACTAAATAGGAGAAGGACACGATGATCCACAGACCAGGTATATAACATTCTATTTTGTTTTCCTTTAGTTTCCATCAAGGCCTAAGTGGGTGGGAAAAAATGCCCCTGCACCAAACCCAGGGGTAGGACATTAGCTGACGAAAGGCAGGAGGCTTACGCTGAAGCCCTGGCCATTTCTTTCTCGCTTAGAGTTGATGTTCTGTCTGTTCCACCTCGGCATTTCTTGAGAAGCCAGAGACAACAAGCCAGTCTGCCCAAACACAAAAATAAAACACCAGACAGGATTCTTTGGGAAAAGCAAAGTTACATGTGAAAGAGGAATTGCAATTGGAATTTACAGGAATGCTAGCAGTCATACCATCAGGTCAAATCCTGATCCTACTTGCTTTAGTGTAAATAAAGAGCGGTCCAGAGACACACCAGCATACAGCAGCTCCTTATTAGGCCCTTTATTTGTAAGTCTGAGCTCTTAGGAAATAATTAAATTGAGAGACATATTATGTTATTGAAAACGAACCTTTGTATTTTCTTGCTAAAACCACTGTTTTTTCTTTTGTAGAAGCTGACTCATTTAAAAAACATCCACAAAGGAATCGTGCAAATATACTTACTAGGAATACAAATAGACTGGTCTTTGTCAATGGTCCCCTGTCAGTTAGAAATGGGACCAAATTCTGCCCTGGTGTAAGTGCATGACATAGTTTTGAGCACAGCAGAGGCGTGTAGGCAGACATGTTCTTGCAAGTCGCATCGAAGCAGTTGAAGTTATTGGCTCCAGCCATTAGCTACTGCCCCTGCACTGGAAGTTACTTTTTCCACAGCAGAGCCTAGCTATGTGACTGGAAATCAAGTCTGGGCAGAGCATCCCGCTCAACTCAACTCATTTTCTGCGGCCACTTCAAGTGACTTAGCACTGAAGTTGATTAGCTCACCAAGTCCCCTCATTAGGCACAATGCAAAGCACGTTGCCTCCTGCTGAAAGGAGCCCCAGTGAGGAGTTAGGCAATAACATTGGAAATTATGAAAGTCCCTTTCTGAAAAAGTCATGAGTCTAAGAGAAGGATTGCACACAACCTCCTTATCTGGGGTCTGAGTTCAAGGCTGTTCGTATCATGGGTGTTGGTTTGGTTCATTATGGAGATAATTCCAAGTTGTGAAGTTTGGATCTGGACCAAGTTTCTCCGTAGTTTGAAAGTGCTTGACTCCAGTATTTTGGAATGGATTTATAACTTTTGCTAGGTCTTTTAACCCTAATAACAGATACACATACAATAAGAAGAGAGTTGAACATTAGGAAGTCATCCAGCTGACCCTCTCCAACACTTTCCAGAGTCCCTAAATTACAAAGAGGGAAGAAACAGTAAAGCATAAATAACAACTGAAATACACCTAACACTTCAATCAGTACAGTGCACTTATTGCATGGCTTCTATAAATACATTTTGCCAATACAGTATGTTTGGGGCAAGAACAAGAATAATGACAATTAGCTAGCCTGATTGCAGCTACTAGACATTTGACAAAATATTGTGTGATATTTGGGGTTGCATAACTATTAGCAGGAGATCTCTATTAAAACTCTTTATTTAGTAAAATGAAATGTAACAGCAGAAATGTGCTCTAGGTATATATCTCTGTGGCAACACCAGCACACCTCATTGAGGTATAAACTGTCGATTTAATAGCTTCAGGACATCCATGATGATAGGGAAATAATAAGAAACAACAGAAATCCTGAGACAGAAAACAGAAAATATGGAGAGATTCAGAAGCCAGAGGCAGCTCTGTTTCATCAGGAGAAGAGAGAGAAAGGTCTGACACTCAGAGTCATCCTTTGAGAGAGGCCACCAGGCTCCTTGCATGCTTGGGCCTATGGAAAGTAAGCACTTCCTGCCATGGTGATGTGGTATTTTTTGTGGGCATTCATAGAAAACTTGGCTTCCTATGATAAACACCTAAGACATTTGGAGTCAAGCCTAAAAATGTTAAGCGAGGGCAAGACATTATAATAGTACAACTTGCTCCCAAGGCTCCTTAATTCCATGGAAGACTCTGTCAGCATTGTCTGGCTTTTGTTTAGGCTCATCGTCTTTATTACAGTTACTGATGTGAATGAAAACTGCAAGGCAAGATTTTGAAAGCTAACAAGTGTAGCTGATCTTTTCACTGCATCTCAGTCTTGATTCTTCTTCAAGGGTTAACTTTTGCTATGTTATATGGTCATTTTGTTTTCCTTTGTTGACAAAAAAAAATCTGCTATTGGATGTACTCCATACTATGTTTTTTATCATGTATATTTTACACATACACTGACATCATCCAAACTAGGTAGACAAATTTTTGGCTTAATTTTAGCAACTGCAAAAGTGTTAAAACGTTACAGAAACTGAAGGAATTCAGGCTGGCTGTTTCTGACAGTTTAGCAGTGGGTAGAATCATGAACATGATTTGTAGTGAAATAGTAAAATTATACTCTATATTCTGAAGAGAAATAATGTAACAAACTCATCCAGTCTCTGGTACTACACCCTTTGTAGTATGATACTATTGGAGCATCGCTTCGGCTTTGAAATATTTATCCTCTCAACATGCCCAAGAAGTAGGTGAGTAACACGCTTGCATTTTATAGGCTCACCCAGTGAGTTGTGGTGTGTAGTTGATTAAACCCTGGTCTCCATAAACCCCAGGCATGGCTTTCCTCCCAGGCTGGGTTGCTCCTCAGGGACCTGGCACTGTGTGGACACTGCAGGATGCCTCAAGAAAGGAAGCCGGTGGCTCACTTTATGTTAGATTACAGCCAAAGCAGAGGGAGCTTGCAGGGCAGGGAGCTACTGAGGTCAGTAAGGCCAGCACAACAGAGCAAGGCCTACTGGAAAGCCTAGGGAGAACCTTGCATGAGTATATAATGCTTCTCTTTCTCTCTTCCCTGCCCACATGTGAAGCAGGGCTGTGTGTTTCAGCCGGCTGCACCCAAAGCTCGCCCCACACTGCACTTTCCTCAGCAGTGATTTACAAACTGCTCTCCTCTACTTTATTCTCCTTCTCTGAGAGATTGCCAGTCCTGTCAGCGTTATCCTCTCTGACACTTTCCTCTGGAAATATTTCAGGATCAGACATGCTTTTCTTGCTTTCGCTGCCTATATTTCTGGAAGGGCCATCAACCAGACAATGTTTTGCGCTAGAGGCTGATGCCAGTGCCAGAACACCGATGAGTTAGCAGCCACTTCGTCTGCAGAGTCGAGCACCAGCCATGCTGCACAAACAGTAGCAAACCTGAAATCCAGCGAAACAGGAAGCCTCTTGGTGTGTTGCTTGAAGTGCAAACCTTGCCCTTATTCAGACCTTCTGGCTGTAGTTGCTGATGGAAAGGAATCTGCAGCGGGAATTGCAGATTGACTTAAATCTCTGACTAAATATAGCCTTCCTTCCATTGATGGGAGAGAGGGAAATTTAGGGGGAAGGGGAGAACTGGGACTACTCTTTTGACACACAAAATATATGCTGAGAATAGCTAGGTGTCATTATCTAATCATTATTGTTCAATAGCAGGGTCTACATGTTTAAAAATCATGTTACATGTTTAAGTAGAGCAAAGTTAAAAAACGTGGAGATTCTGTGTTCACAGGGAATATTATGAAGCTGCACGTTACAAAAAGAAAACATGTGTAAGCACAAAATATTATTCACTGAACAAAAATAAAACGAATGAGTCATGATGTTAGACAACTCTATAAACAAAAGTTGCAAAATGCCTGGGAAGACTTAACTAATTCAATTTCTAGTTATTATGTGCCAATCAGTGTGGTCTCCCTTTAATAGGGAGAACTAATGGGATGCCAGTGGGAGTTTAGTGAGAATAGCAGACAAGGAGCCATGCAATATAATGGCTAAGTGTACACAATAGTGTCATCTGTTCCCCATGTGAAACAACTGAATGGTATTTTCAGTTCTCTCATCCCCTACCTGCCAACTTCCCTCACAAGGAGAGATAGCTGAGCTCATGAAAATCCTGCAGATTTAGGATGCCGCCAGTACCGGCTGAAAGAGCTGTGATTTCCTTTTTAGCTTGCATTAAGAGCACTGGGGACATAAACAGTTTTCCTTTTAGAAAAATAATGTAGTGTAACACCTGAAATTATTTTACAAAATATGACTTAAGGTTGAACAGGGCCAGGTTCTGTCTTATCCTCTACCTACTCCTGCTGTTAGTGCAGGGTGCTCTGAGGGCATTAAAGGTCCTCCAGCCTGAGCCTGGAAAGGCGCAGTTTAAGGTTTGAAAGACCTAAGACTCTCAAGGGTTTTCTGAAGGACCACATTCTCTCTCTGAGGATATTTTCATGTATCTTCTTCCCCACAGTGTGACCTCTTGTGTTGTGGTAGAGTAGGAAAATGTGTTCTGGGATAGCTCTTAGGGGAGAAGCTCTGCTGGGGAAGAGCTCTAAAAATCCAAAGCTGATTCTCTGAAATTCTGCTGAAAAGCAGAATGCCTTGACATGTACCACAGTGCTTAAGGAACTTCCATCTCCACCCTTCATACAGCCCTTTTAGGAGAGGGAAAGTTCTCTCAAGGTTGCACAGGGTCTAGGGGACTTGGAAGAGGAATTTAAAAGACTTGAGGTGACAAGGGTGGACTGAGCTCAGCAGTCTGACTTGTGCACCAGGTGTAAGCACTCTGGCTTGTCTTGGGCACATCACTCAGATATAATATACTAATGAAATCTGCTGCACTTGAGATTTGAGATTGACAAAATGTCAAGAGGTAGAAAGTACAGCTCTGCAATTGTAGTTTACACATTTCATTTTGCTGGCAAGTGATGCTCAGTATCTACTACTAGGGCTGGTTGCTGTGAGATTCAGCAATCTCACAGTAGTTCAAACAATAGTATGAAATATAGCAAAGGTGATGAAGTTATCTCTGCTCTTGTTTATTGCTTGAGTTCAGTTCCAGTGTTTATAAGACAAAGCACAGTATTCCCATGGCAAAAAAAAAAATCTATATTAATTCAGTAGTGCATATGAATAATACTTGAAAAGACAAGTACTGTTTGGTTTATTTAATATATTGCTCATTAGTGAACCACAATACAGACATTTTTTTTTAAAGACTGCAATTACCATGACAACCTGATAACATTTAGCCACATCATTTCCGAAAATGATTATCCTTGAGAAAAACTTTGCCTTTTTATGAAAACAGAGCGCAATTTTCAAGTCTGTGCTCTGTTCCTAAAATAATCTGCTTGTTCTGTCTCTGAAAAGCACTGTACTATAATGGGAGAATGTAAGGGAAAGAAAGACATGAGATGAAGAGGGGAACTTGTGCTGAAATTGTCATCCTGAGCTCAAGGAAAATTCTCCTGTCCCACATCACAAAGCCCATGCAATGGGAGTGATTGGCACATACAGTTTGGCTTACAGACCAAGAGCTCCATCAAGGTGTGAAAATCCCATAGACCAGCAGCACTCAAATGGGCATCATTGCAGGACCAAGGGCATTGAGGACTAAGAGCTTTGGGGTCATTTGTCCTCATTTTTCTTTAGTAGCATAGGAGACATATCACATGCTAGAGTTAACCAACTGGATGCTGCTCTTCACAAACGTGGGCAGGACTCCATGTTGATTTTTATCTGAAACTGAGAAAATAACTTTGAGTGCTGGACTAACAGGTCATGTCAGGATGATGCAAAAGTGTTGTTCTTCTAGAAAAAATAGACACCTAATTTTTTGTCCTCTGTGGCTGTAGTTCAGCCATGGTGTGCAATGTTAATGCAATGGATGCAAGTCAATGTCAAAGTAATTCCCATTCCTGTTCTTATGAACAGAAGTCTTGTTTCTCTCTTTTCCTGACAATGTTACCTACTTTCCTGCTCTCTGAAACAAACTGCTTTAAGAGTACAGTAGTCTATGCCCTCTTGCAGCTAACATAGCTAACTGACATTGCTTGATAAATAGGTTAAATTTATCAGTAACCTCGACTGTCTTACATTGATTTACTATCATCATCTCAGGCACTGCCAAATTATTATTTTATTGGGAAGGAAAATAGAGGTACCACAAAGTGACACTTATTCCTAAGACGAATTTGGCAGGCAGCCGTGATAAGAAGGACTCAATGGCCCGAGTCTGATTCTCCCAGTGGGACTGCTATAGTGTGAGGATTCCCTTACTAGGATACAGCAAGAAAAGAGCTGCAGTCCCTGTTGGCTTGTGCTGTTGGCTTCTCATTAGGTTAACACGTTTTGGATAAAATGTTTACAAACTTCGAATCTGTGCAAACTTGCAATCACAGATGTGATTGCATTAGATTAGATGTGATTAATTAGATGTGATTTCCCAACAGAAATTATTGCAATTAGGCTATTAACAACTAGCACTTCTGTTGCAGGCAAGACAACTGTGACAAAGTCATTGCTTAAGAATTCACAGAGTGAAGGGAGAAACAAAGGCTGCAGAAGCAAATTTGGTCTGGAAGTCTGATATAATATTCAGAGGAAAATGCAGCATTTTGGGGGGACTAAATATATATAGATAAAAGACCTAACCCCCTGTTTTGAAATCAGAATGCTTTGGACTTAGGAATTTGGCTTAATTTAGAAAGGCCAGTCTCTGTGAGTATATTTGATACTGAGGCTTTACCCTGGGCCACTGAGGGCAAAATACACATCTAGAGTTGATTTTCATTACAGTCCTGGACTGATACACCTCCAAAGCCGGATGGTAATGCTGAAGGCCTGAGCTACCCTGCTTCGTGTCTGCTCTGCTTTGTAGTTTTGAACAAGAATGTGTGGGACGTGGAGATTTCATAAGGACTATTAATAACAGAGATGATATATATGCAGTTTTACCATTATTATACCAACTGCAAAACAACCCAGACAAGAGCTCAAATATGAAAAGGAAAACACACAAGGGGTCCTGAGCCAGCCAGTTTTGTTGTGGGCAGAGGGTCAGACTGCAAGGGCCCCCAGGGAGCCCAGCCTGAAAACACAGGCATCTATGTAGCAGGCATGGAGAGTGCTCTGCACCACCACAGGTGCATCACGGGCTGTGGCAATTGCCCCAGCACTGATCATTCCTGGCATAGCAAAGCACAGCACTCCTCAAAGCTGACTGCAAGGGCACCAGCCTTCTGCAGCAGAAAGAAAACACCTGCATATAATGGTCTTATTACTCTTTGTGGCTTGCTGGCCTTGCGCTCTGCTCTGTGGAGGGAGCAAGAGAGCACAACTCTGCTCTGACAGGACTCTGATGAAACATGGGAGAGCATACGGCCTGACTTTAGGCCATGTGTGGCATTTGCAACCTTGATTTTAGCTTGGAGGATACCAAGAAAGACTGCTAGATGTTTAGGGACTTCGTTGCTCCTGTGATAGTTCTCACACTGCCATCCAGCTGCCTGCTCGAACAGGCATGAACATCTTTCAGCCAGAGCAGTTCTGGGATTCACCAAACATGGTGGTGGAGAGCAAGCAGCAAGCAATGCCATGGTTCTGGGTGGGCTTCCCCCTGGCAGCGTGCTGAGGTGAGAGCTTCTTCCCAGCAGTACTGAGCTGCTGTTTGGGAATGTGTGATGTAAAGCAAGGCAGCTTGGTGCCAGGCACCAGCCTCCCACCTCTCACAGGGATACTAAGCTCCATTTGGCCCTCTGCATGGTAGGAGTGGGAAAAAGGGCCAAAGCTTCTTATCTCTTATTTCATCACTTTATTGCAATATTGTGGTTGATTAAGTACTTGAGAATGACTCTTCATGCAATTTTGGTTTTGCAAGCTCCTTAGGGACAGGTCCTCAAATGCTGGGCTGCTCCATTTCCAAAGGAGCAAAGGAGGAATATTATTCCTCTGAAGGAAGGAGTCTATGTTAAAGGAGTCTATGTTAAAATCCCATTCAGGAATTACAATTATGAAAATCCTGTAAAATTATTCAAAATGCTCTCCCTGCCAGTTCATATGCCCTTAATGCTGCCATGCTACCCTTTCTGTTTTCAAAGGATAAAAATCATTTGCTCCTGGACTAAGAAGTAAGATCTAGACCAGAATTACATTTCATGGCACAGTTATAAACTCCTCAAGACAAGTGGTTCTAATGGAAACAAAAACAGCTCTGTAATGGTAGCAGGTGCAAAATGAAGCAGGACATTAAAAATAGCCTGGCTGCATTCTCCAGTGGCATGAGTTCTACGTGCATATCACTCCAAAATAATCCATTTATCCTTTCTCCTCATGGTTACAGTGAGTGAACTCAGTGCCTTGTATCCTGGGGATCTGCAGATATGGCTGTGAGAATTTAAGAAAAACTGCAGCCCGTCAGCCATCGCTCCCCTGTGCCTTTATTCCTTTTAACATTTTGCAGAATATCCAAACCTTTTCCCTGGTTGCTCCCTACTGCAAATGGGGGAATGACTGCAAGAACCAAATGCCTCTCTTCAGCCTCTGTTAAGTGCTGCCTGTATTTCTAAGAGTGCAAGGTTAAATTAAGTTTTGCTAAGGATGAATTTGCCTCTAAGACTGTTTATCTTGCAGGATTTAGTGACCATGAGCCACCCTGGAATTTTTGGAGATGAGCTATTCCTCCTCCAAATTCCCAGTGTTGTGTGAAGAAAGTTCAGCTTCTCTGGACTTGCTCTTCACTCTATTTCCCAGCCTTTCTGGAATTCCTGTCTGCCATTTCTTTTCCAGACTCAAACTCTGTCACTTTCTCTTAGTCTTTATTTTATTTAGGACTACTTTTGAAAGTCATCTCCTGACATCGTGGGATAATTTTTCAGAATTTTTATCCATGTTTGCATTCGTAGGAAAGACCACAATCAAAAGTGGTGGTGTACAGAAAAGCTGCCATGCTGCTAAAACCATGGAGCAGAATCCTAGAGCCTCTGGATTCAGTGGGCAACTGCCCGGCTTCATCCAAATGCTTTCGTTTGGGCTGTTCACCACCGAGGGGTTCTTTGGGTCTTGGTTCATGGCAAAAGTGTTCTTCCTAGCAAGTAAAAATGTGTGAATCAGAAATTTGCATGCAAAGTGAAACCTTGGAAATCATTCGTTCTCATGCTAATCATTAAGCGAGGGCAAAGAACTTAGAGATCCAATTTAATACTGCTAATATAAACAGCATTTGAAAGTCAAGGTGTTAAATACATATTTTTTACTTTTTCTCTCACTTACTTCCTCTCATTCCACCTGTTAATCTCAGCATACTAAAGCATTAACCCAAAAGAGAAACCCAGCATAAATCAGCTGAACTGAAGTCCTAGTATTTTTGCAGAAAGAGATTTTCTCCATAGGCATTAGCCTTTCAACAAGCCGGCTTCTCTCTCCACTGCTTGGTACGAGGTCTGCCAAGACATGGATCCAAAGGGCATGAGTGACGTTCATCTGATGACAGTCGAACATTATTTTATCTAGATAAATGTTTCGTGGGGAATTTCCCAGCAGCTCCTGAGCTGCAGTCCATGAACCTGGAGAAATGAGGCCCTTACTGCATTTGGTTTATACCACACATAATAAATCAATTCTTCTAACATAAATTAGATTGTCACAGCTTAATGCAGACCTGAGTGACTTGCTGTCGTGAAGACTCTCCCATGAAAATGCAGCCCTCCTGGCTGCCATCCTAGGAGATGCTGATCCTGCACCTACCATGGATCAACAGGGAGAGGCTCTGCCAGCCTGTGGCTGAGCTGCTCTGCTTTCAGGGACCAGCCTGGCTGATATCCAGGTCAGTGTGAGCAAGTCACTTGTGTAGAGGGATGAGGGGATGTTCGGACACACTGTGGTTTACCCACAAGCAGTAAATACAGCTGATTTGCCTAAAATAACAACTGCCTTTAAAGCATGGGCTTCTCAAACTGTTGGAAAGAATACGTTTTACTCCATGACCGAATACTAGTTTCTTATCTTTAAGCTAGAAGATTATTCAGAAGATCTCTCTATATATTTAATTTATGTATTACGTTTAATTCAAGCACTTCTAGGTGAAGTGTCAAGCCCCAAGGGAAGGGCTGTGACTCTCCAGTAATTGACTCTCTCTTCTGCAGAGAGTCTTCTCTGACAAATGGACTTTGACTGGAGAACTCAGTATTTATTATATCCAACTATTCCAAGGGAAAAAAACTTCGCCAGCCCACCCACTCTGTTGCAAGCTCTCACCTGGTCATGCCTTCCACATATGCACTTCAAATGCTCAGAACTTCAAAGTCCCTAAACTCAGAATTTAATTCATGCTGCCAGTCTTAGCCATCAGCATTTGCCCATCTCAGCCCTCAGCATTTGCCGCCTTCTGGAGACACAAGCAAATCAACCTGAGATAGTGTCTGCCATTTGATTAGCCAAAGTTTATTGACAGACAGATAACACAGCAAAGCCCTTCCCCATGGCTGAAGGTTTCTTTAAGCTTGGAAGCCTTGCTCATACTCCAAACCCATGCTTTGTTTATATTTTCTTTGTCCTGAGCAAAAATTGGCCCCATTGTGTGGGAGCAATGCTGGAAAAGAAAAACAAGAAACATCCACTGAGAGAAAATGGATATTGTGGGAGCTGAGGAAATGCACATACTTTGCTGATTCCATTTTCTGATGATGTCAGAGTCAAAGAATATCTTAAAAAAAGCCTCGGCAACTTGGAATCAAAAGCTCTGTTCATCACAGTCTCTTGTTAAAAGAAGAAATGTAAACAATCTCCCTTGCCACCCCCCCAGCCTCCCAGAAATTAAATCTGGCTCCATTTGGATAGACCCTCAGATGGAATCAAGGGTATGTCTCCAGGGAGAGAGGCGTTAATGTACCGGGGGAGGGATACAGAGAGGGGACAGGAAAATTTGATTGTGCTATGTGAAACGCAGGGATTCAAGCTGCTGCTTTTCATGGAGGCTGAAGAAGGGCGGACTGACACTTTACAGATTGGGTGTAATACACAGGAAATTTGTCCTTTCTGCCAGAGCAGTCTAGGGATAGGGCTACCCCCCCTAGCCACTTTGCTTGGCTGGTAAAAGCTCAGGAGAAAAGGGTTAAATAAATGTTTGTGATATGATAAGGTGCTTGTTTATTCAAGGGATGACAGATTATTGGCTCCCAAGGCAGGGTTGAAAAATAGTACAAAGGAGCTGGCTTCACTGATGTGATTTCCTCCTAAGGTTTTGCTCTTTGGTAGGAACAATATGCGCTGGGAATTAAGAGGGATGACTTTATTTCAGACCCAAACAGACAAAGTAAGAGCGGCTTTCTGGAACTACTGACTATGTTTTTGTTTTTGTGAGTTTTTTTTCTTTATTTCCATCTTCGCTGAACCTACTCTTCCAAAGTCTTTGAAAACCAGGTTATCTCCTTCCTAGCGGGAACACCCAGCATGGCAAGCTGACTGGGACATTTCAGATTAGAGGTTTGACCCTTTTCCTTTATACTTAATTTTCCATTTTATCACCACTGCTCTAAAGCAAGCTCCCGCTTCGCTGCCCTCAGAGAGGAGTCCAGGTCCTATCCTGGAGCCGCAGAGCAGCCCTTGGAGAGCCCATTGTTCCCAGGGGCTCCATGCCCTCGACTACACGGAGCCAAGGGTGAACGTGTGATTCCTCCCGCACGGGCACATCTGATGAGTGGGGCTCAGCCTGACCATGGAGCCGGCACCGCTGCAGCCCATCCATGCCATGGAGCCACCGCTCTGCTGACGCTGCATGCCTGGCAGCGACCGGAGCTGCAGGAAGGCCGGCGCATCCATGTGGGCCGCGGGAGAGCACGCCCGTGGCGGCTCGTTGGGAAAACCAGCCGGCCGTTCCCATGATCCTGGAGTAAGTGACAGTTAAACGACACATTTGTTTTCAATGCTGGAATCTGGCACTGGATTCCTTTTTGAATGAAAGCTATGCCAAACATCTTTTATAATTTTTTTTCCTCAAGCAAATATGTGAGCAATCCAGCAGTGAAGTGCCAGAAACATTTGCTTTTCTTCCTAAGAAGTGGGGTATAGAGAAAAAAAAAAAAACATTCAGGCACACAACTAATTTAATTTAAAAGCATTCAGGGGCCAAGTTTCTTTAAACACTGGTAGGACTGGGCTACTGAACTCAGTTCCAGTGTCTCCCAGGGAAGGAGAATAAATACATAGGGGCTAGGGGGTATGCACAGAAAGATTTTCTTGCAATGTCTGTTCTTTTTGGATACTGCAGTTCTTTACAGCTACATATGAAAACAAAATGAAAGCAAATTAAGCTTAGGAGCAGAACTTGGCACTTGGAAGAAAATGTCTAATACATTTAATGGGTAAAGCCAGGAATAAGATACTGGGGCTAGCAGATCCCCACATGTCTTTGGTGCCACAAAGGCCTCAGCCCAAGCAGCAAAGACTCTCCCCTGAAGTCCCTAGAGCCATATGCCTTCATGGCAAACAAAGATCAAGCAAAAAAGAGGGGTGCAGGCTGCTTGGATTAATGTTCAAAGGCAGAGTCAAAGGAGAGAGGAGATAAGGCGAAGAGCGTCATACCAAAGACAGCTATTAAACATGGTGATAATCTGCTGAGCTGCATCCAAACAGCCTTTTCGCTTTGCTGGCCATGAATAACTCAGGGGCAGATGCAGGGGCAGGGTCTGGATGAGACGGATGTGAGAAGAGCTCTCATTCCTCAGCATTTCTAGGCACCCCAAGTTTCTTCTCTCTTCCCTCAGATATCATTGCTATGATACCTGAGCCCTCCTCCTCGAATGGGAACTAGCAGAACACTTGGAAAGCACAGCCCATTCAAAGAGTATGGAGAGACAGCTCCTGCCTGGCACAAACAGCAAACTCCTCGCTCAATCCTAGTGCAGAAGTGGGGCTGGAGGCAGTGCCCACCCCATTACATCATTTAATTACAAATGCTTGTACATACTGGTTTGATTCTTCTTTGGCCATCATAGTAAGGTCATTATTACTGTTGATAGCATTATAAGATAAACACCTTGTCAGGTTTCTGCTCTAGTATTGTACTAGCTTATGTTTGGATTGTGGATTCCTATGGCATCTTTACTAGCTTTTATGATCCAGTTATGTCTGTCTGTAAGGCATTTCAACATCCTTTCAGCCTCCCACTGACTCCTTGCCTTCTCCCCAGCTGTCTCAGCATTTACTGGGACTGGAAACCCAGACCATCCTACAGCTGTATGCTGTGCTGCCTCCCATGTCAATAAAAAGACATCAGTATCATTTTAACTGTGTGGGAGTTGTGCAGCTCAACAAAAACCTTTCTTCAGGATGCTCGTCATCTCCGTGCACTGTTTTTGTGGGCAGTTTAGTCTGCAGTGTTTGACTGGTCAGGGTCTTAAGAATGAATGGAGCCTGCACATCCCAGAATGTCTTGTCACTGTCCTGCCCAGAAAAAGGACTCCAATTTCGCTACTCCTTGAATTTCCCAAGCAACTTAGAGCAGGTATTTCTGTGTTCTTCATGTACTGTCTCCACTTCTTAACACCTGAACTGAGATGACGATTCATCAGCTGGGACTCAAGGGCACAGTCCTGTCAAAGTCAGTTCACACCACGTGCTGATCTTGAACATTGTACAATTGTACATTAAACAAACTTTGTACAATTCTCAATGCTGCAACATGTCAGTGCTATTTGCCAATAGAAATTCTGTTATTCATCTTCCTAAGTTGCCCTTTATGTTTTTCTACAAAAATTGCCCCTACCTATAGGTACATCCTTTGCCAACCCAAAATGCAACAGCTCAAGACGAAAATAATTTTCTGTGTACAGGAAAAAAAATAGTGCATCAATGGGATTGCATATTTTTAGTTCCCGCTTTTGTTTTCAGAATGATCTTTCAATTTATGGGTCAAGTTAAGTCAAATATTTCCATTCACTGTTTAACAGAGGACAAGAACAGGCACCCCTCTGACTGCGACGCTATTTCTCTTTTAGACATGAAATTGGTCTTCAACCAAGCCTGGTTAACAGGTTAACGGAAAGTCAGAGGAAGGTCTTGTAGGATGCAATATTTCTTCTCGAAGAGACTGTGTGGAACCAGAAGATAATGGGGTTATATTGTGTGGAGGCTGTGTCCTTGCACAGGCCTCACCATCACGTGGGATGTTTGCTGAGGCTGTTACCAACGCTGTGACCATCCAGTTTTTGAATGGACTCTGAAGCCAAAGGCTGGCTTGTGTTTGCACAGGTCACAGAAAGGAATGGGTTGTAAACCTTGATACTCAGGCACTTCTAGACTTCAGAGCGGCTACATGATGAGACATGAAAGTAAAGGAGCTCTTGATGTAGTTAATCCCTTCAACTGATCTCCATCCCTTATCCCCTCAGGTCAATTTTCCCAGCCCCAAGTAGAGTTTTTCCATCTTGCTGCTCAAAAGCTGTGCCACTGAGGAGGACGAGTAACTAGTGTGCCCAGTCTGCTGCTGCCAACCATGAGACAGAGCTATTTCTTCCTTTCTTTGCTGTGATCACTATAATGTCCAGTACCTCCTCCTCTCCCTTACCTCTCACCCCAATGAATCACATGCTGAGAGCAATGATAATTTGGTTGTTGATGCAGCTTTGCAGTGATAGGGATTGTAACTGGCGAGACTTTGATTATGCCCTTTTGAGGATGAGGCAAGCGCTGCTGTTTACAGCATCCTCCGGCCATTGACAGTCATTTGACTTCCTGACATTGCCTCTGGGGTGATGCACAACCTCCGCTTCCCCAGCAGCATTCCGTCCCAGGAGAGGTATAATTTTGCCCAGCACAGGGGTAATTCCTTCAGTTACGGGGAAGCAATCGATCATTTATGCAGTCTGCGGCTTGCACAGTGGCACTAGGCTGACCAGAAGCACCCCCAGACCTCCTCCATTCATAGAGCTGCTGCCGGATATGCGCTAAGTTGCATGAGAACTAATGATGCTGTGGCAGCCTCAGCTTCTGGCATTTCCTGGCTTTGCTTAATCTTAACATCTCATTAGCCTTTATTTGCAGTTGCATATCCTTGTTCTCTTCTCACACAGGCTGCTGTAAATCATTGCTGCCTTTGCTGAAGTCAAGAAAGTTGCCTCAGAAAGGGAAGGCCATCAGGCCTCCAGCCATTCTGCAAAGGCAGCAAGACCACTGCAAGAACCATTAGCTGAGCCACTACACTCTGATAACAGTTCCAGCCATCTCCAGAGGTTGAAGCAAAGCACATCCCAATCTGCTTCCAGTCTTCATAACCAAAGTGAACTCACAGACCTTCTTGGGCTTACCAATTGCAAGCCCCTACTTGGCAGAAGGATCATCATGTTGCATTAATTTGGAGCAATGAATCCATCCGGCAACTTGACAAATGGAAAAATTTTTGGCAAATGTGCTCTGAGCAAGTAAGTGCTTTATCTGTATGCATAAAGCAGTTGTTAATATCGTATACACTAGAAAGGCGTGTAGTTTTATTTTTAGGTAAGTAGGAAATACTGAGGTTAGCATTGTTATTCAGAGGTTGAAGATCAAGTGGAAAACTGGTTAAAGTATAAACAGATCTGTAGAGAGAGATGGGACAGGACAGTGGGAGCATCTGGCTTCTCATTTGTTCATAGAGATCACTTATAGTCAATATTTTTGCTATGGTGATAAAGCTCCATTATTTTTAAATAGAGATTTGTAGCCAGCAAATTAGTCTCCATTTATTGTTAAAGCATAGTATTGTCCATCTGTAGCATACAGTTTCTATGATCACACTGAAAGTAGATTATCTGAATGATGGAAAAATGTCTTCTGATAAAAATAAAAATTGTAAGATATCACTTTGTCTTAGCACCAAGCCTAAATGCCCAACAGAGGAGCAGGGTGCTGTGAAAGACAGAAATGATAGAAATCCAACTGACCCAGAACACTGCTCTGATGCTTTGAGCTTCAGGTAATCTCCAGTACCTGGTAGACCTAAACATGAACATGTCTGCAGAATCTCCTCTTCCTCATCACTGTTAGTCATGCTTCCTGGGGCTTTTCAAATCTATCCCCTCAAGGCCCTCTCAAAGAGACATACATGTGGTAGGTGGCCTGGGCATGACCTCTCGGTTGCCACACAGTGCTCCTGGCTGACCACCACTGCTCTCCCAGAGAGCACAAGGGTGCTCAGTGCTATCTCATGCAGCCACACCACCTGTGCCCACAGAGGGGCCTTCACAGAGTGACAGCCTCCTGAGACACTTTGCCATCCCTATCTCTTGCCCCTTGCCCAGAAAAGTGCGCCCATATGTTGTGGTGTAGCCTCGGTCTTGCTGGGATCATCCCTTTCACCACACAGCCCCATCTCCTGGGCTGAAGCCACAGTGGCTGGAGAAATCTTTAAAAAAAAGTGAAATATTGAGGGAGACATTTCTCCTCCACAAACCTCTGCCCTTCCATCTTTTGTCTTTTCTGGTGCTTCTTGTTTTTGTCAGGATGATCATACGCTGAAGTGAATCAAAATCCAGCCACACATGACATATTGCATCTTTCTAGCACCACATGCCCTGGTGAAGAGCATCCTGTCCCCACAGCATCATGAGCTGCCTTGGACAGGCTTTTATGTGCCCACAAACCAGCAGGGCTTCAGATTGGGAAAGACAGGGATGCACTCGGGTTTTGGTGCCATTAGCATCATGCTGCCGGCCCTCATCGCCATGGGCAACCCCAGGCAAACAGGGGGCAGTTGGGCTTTCTGTGCTCTTTTCCAGCACTATTTGGAAAGCATTCCAAAGATAAACTGGCTTCATAACTCATCAAAATATATTAAATTACAGGAAAGCTGCAAATAAGGGACCTATAAACTGTATATGCACATCAGATATAGTGAAAGACATAAATATAAATCAGTAAGCACCTCATAAGAAATCTCTCTATACTTCAAGTGTGCAAAATACGATGCAAATAATTAAATACTAGTGTATATTTCTACAGGCCTTTTTTTTTTCCTCAGCTAACATTACAGATTTATTCTGGTGGAAATGCTGAAGTTTGTGTGAAGCAAACTCATTCTTTGTTTATGTAACCCCAAGTTCCTTTAATGAATAGCAACTTCTTCGTATTTGCTGGCTCACAAAAATCCTTAGCGTTCTTCCAGGGCAGTAGTTACAGTCGGGGTAATGCAACAAGCATACCCTTAAGCAGTGATCAAGAGTTTTTAAATCAGTTAAAATGCTCTGGAAGGGTCCCTATCTTTAAAGGTGGCAAACATATGAGGGTTGCACTGTGGTAAAACTCCCACAAGGCAGGAAAGGGAAAAGATAATGGATAAAAGCTCTGATTTGTGTAATGTTTTCTCTCTAAAAAGATTTCAACATTCTGAATAAGCTGCAAGCACACACAAAATTTCCTCTTACACCAGACTTGGTTCATACAATAGGGTTCAATCTCTGCAAACACTGCAACTAAACACTTATAACTGATTTTGCAGGAATCAAAGGTGGGAGGACTCACTGGTCGAGCAGCTAGATAACGGTTTGGCATGTGAACCCATCATCTCGAGGTCACTCGTGTAAACGCTGTACAGAAGGGTAATGGCTTCAATGAATTTAAGTCTCACTGTGATGACTTGAACTTGACTGGCTCAAGAGGAGTCATTGGAAAGCAGATAACTCAGGCCAGCCAGGATGATGCCGGGGAGGGAGATTAGCGAGTGACACTGCTGTCTTGCCCCAGTGTGTGCACTAATGTGCTGTCGTGACTGGCAGTGTTACCTGCATGGCAGGCACGGAGAAATCAGCAGATCGGAGCGCTGACTACTGTCTTCTTCCCACCTTGTGGGGTACCGTGGCATGGTCTCCTGAAGCAAGAGAAAAGATTTGCGTAGTGCTTTATGTTTTTCTACCTTTGCTGAGGGGAAGTAGAAGATTTTGCTTTTCGGGACCACTCTGACATATGTACAGTAGAGAGGAAGATCGGTGAGCACACAGAAAATAATTATGCTGATGAAGGTGATCTGGAATACCAGAATACCTTTTCAAGTTGTCTTGTCATGCTCTTCATAGCCCTGTAGTAGCCAAGTTTGGACCAGCAACTAACCAAGAGTGAAACAGGCCAAGCCCTTGGAAGAGATTGCTTGATTGCAATGGGATATTTCTGATTTATGCTGCTGACCAAGTCAGAATCTTTTTATATATATGTTACAAAGAAAAATCTTACAGAATTAGGCAGTAGTGTTCCCAGGTAACAGTTACTTTTCTCGTAGACTTGGCAGAATATTTTAAACAAGGAATTAGAAAGAACCATCAAAGCAATTCTACATTCATTTTTATCAACATTTATGTAAAATTAACTTTCACATATACATATATGAATAATTGATGATGCTTCTTTTGCTGCTGTACTCTTCAAAAAGTATATATTATTGTCTCATCGTTAACAAGCTTTTTGCTTTTTTTCTCTTCCTTCTCTAGAACAGGATGCTACTTTCTAATGGGTTGTCCACTAAAGGAAATATGAAATATTTTTTCCACACCTTGCCAAAAGTTGTTCAAAATAAAACAGTGGCAGGGTCATGTACATCAAGATATGTCATGGTTGTAAGGATAGTGGGAAGAGAAGCCTGTCTATAAGTGGGAGGCATGATTCATTTGGATAACAATAGAATCCACTGCCCTTTTCTAGCAAATGTTTTTAGTTTGCCTCAAATAAGTCATTGTCTAACTTGTATAAATCTTTCCACTGCCTCTTGAATTATTGTTGCATATTTGGGAAACATATTTTTTCAGTTTTATAAGGGAAAAAAAGAGCTGATTGCAATCACTTCCAAGTAACACTTAACTTCTTGACACAAGGTCAGCAGGAGGGTTGTGCGTGTGTGCGTGTGTGTGTGTGTTTTCTTTCTAATCTGTGAGCTGTTCCCTGAGAGACACATTGAGAACTGGGGCTTGTCTGCTGACATGTTTTACACAGCTGATCCATTAGGATCCTGCTCTTCCTAGCCTCCCTGGCACCGCTTTGATCAGGGACATGTTTGGGGGAGAAAAAAAAGAAAAAAAAAGAAAAAAAAAAGTAAAAAGCACTTCTCTGATCAGGAATCCCTCCCCTCCACTAAATCATCGCAGGCACTTTAAAGCCGTAGGAACCATTGTGGGACTCCTCAGCTCTGGGAGGCTTCATGACAGCTCTCCCCTAAAACATCCAGACACGAGACACTAATGCCTTTTGCCCAATGGCCTCTCCTGCCCAGCTCCATGGTTAACCTCTTCCCTGCCCATGCCGTGCAGGAGCCTTGCGATGCGCCACCAAGGCCCATGCTAGCCTGGTAGCAGTGTCCGCAATTCCAGCGGTGACACATTGGGAAGGATAAATGCCAACACATGGGAAAGTGAGGCTGAGGAGCTCCGGCCTAGTACTGCCTCCATGAGCGCCTCTAGATATTTCCCTTGCCTCAAAAATGGGTCTGCCTTTCCTGTGAAGGGGAATTTTATTCTCATTTTTATCTCAGGCTGAGTGTCTTTCTAAATGCTGCTCAGAAAAGCCTGCTGCATGAGGCTGGTTTCTGTGAGCAGCCCAAGGAGGGGAGTGAACATGAGGGGGGACTGTCATGGACCAGGAAGGGCCTAGTGGCCTGGGAATATGCATGTCCAGCACCTGACAGTCACAGTGACACTCTGCCTAGTACCCGACAGTGACAGTGCACACAGTGATACAAGTGCTGGGCGTTTGGGACTTCGGGAGATGTTGCTGGCAAGAGGAGGATGATCCCAAGTCCATGAGGGATATTATCAACTCTTGGGGCAGTGAAGGGAAAGTGATGAAGGTGCCTGCTGGGTGGACATGACATGAGCTCCGTACCTCAGCCCTGTGCATCCTATACAGCCAGTGTATATATATATGTGTGTGTGTGTGTGTGTATTTATATATATACACAGCCTAGTAGGCTTCCCACATCACTCAGTCAATATCTGGTCCAGCAATAATGCCGAGTGATCCATCCATCTCCCTCTGAGGGAGGAGGAACACCTAACAGAGTGGCCATCATCATTGAGTGCCAAGCTGAACAAGCAAGGCTTCCCTGCAGTTGTGTCTGGCCACGCTCACATCTCATGGGGATGGGGAACCCACAAACCCAAACCAACGCTGTGGCTTAAATGCTAAATAAGTGCTCAGTGGTGCTGACGAGCAGCAAGCAGGCTCAGTGCCAGCGAGCACATGGCAGCATTGATGTGTCCCTGAGTTCTGGTCTTCAAAGGCCATGCCGGGGTGCCGCGTTTTCTCTAGATGGAGCACATACCAGACATTGCGGAGATCTGGATGAGTTGTCCACTGATGGAGGAAATCCCCTAAACCACAGCTCTGAACAGTGTCCCTTCTCGTCACCCATCTCACCCCCACACATTAATTCCTTGCCTTTTTTGAGCATTTTTCACCAACTTGAACGATGAGAGAGACTTTTCCCCTGAAATCCAGTGTGCTTTTTTATTTGGCTTACAGATCAAATATAGTGTCATGGAGGATCTGTTCTTGACTGCCTTCTTGAGAGTGATGTTTTGGAAGTGCAGAAGTTGGGGAATCAGTGAAACATGATTTCTTTTTCTGTACCCCGGTGCTGGCTGATAACTCTGTGATTGCCAGATCCAACAGCCCTGCCAGACATCCAGGTTGAGCGGCTCATCTTTAAGGCAGCTTTGAAGGCAGATACAATTTTACCTTCTGCATGAGGCATTTGCAAGGTGCTGCCAACAGCCCTGTTCTAGGGATTTTTTTTTCTATGGTAAATCATGGTAGGAAGCTGCTCTAAATTGCTCAGATTTTACCCCAAAGTACCTGAAGCATGGAGAATTCCTCTGATATGGGTACCCCACCGCCTGCCCTTTTGCTTCCCTTCAGGCCCTCTCTGATAGAGCATTCATGTGCTTACTTGGACAGAGTAGTCTGAGGAGAGAATTAAAAAAGATTAAAGAAATACCCCTAGTCTCAGTTCCCTCCTTTTGCAGTTCAGACCATGGTTGGAGGAGGATCTCTTCAGCTCTACGTTTTCCTTACGGTATAAATCCGCATGACTGGATCCCATAAACCAGTCTCATAAGCTCCCTAAGAATTTGTCCAGATGCCAGGTCCACAGTGCCTGGCCCTTGCAAAATGGGGTGGCTGAAAGCAGTAAAGTGAAAAGAAGACAAACACCTTAGTAAAAGCAGGGATGGAGGGAAAAAAGTGAACTGAAATAACATCCATTTTTAAGGTCATTTGCAGATAAATGACCTCCACTCTTATAATTAAAGAAAATGTGCAATTAGCTTAATCAGATCTGTGGGAAGAAAAGCAGTCATTGAGTCTCAAAAGGCAGGTTCTGAGAAATTGCAGCCAACTTTTACTGGGGCCAGCTAGAGACACTACATCACAAACAGCATGAACGGTGCCAAAACCTTCTTCCTTTGAAAAATGATGTTTCAATTTAGGCTCCTGTATATTGTGTTCGTTCATCTCCTTCTCACTTGCTCACTCACTTGTTCTCTCCTGCTCTTTGACACTGAACTGAAGGCATGGAGTATTTCCTTGTATTGATATGGACACTTCATCTTAATTTCTCAATGAGGTGAAGTTGCGTTAATCACTGCAGTTCCTTGTCAACCTCAGTGTCCTCTGCTCCTTAAGATACAAAGATGAGCTCTTTTATGATACAATAAAAGGACCAAGAGCATTCAGGGACTAGGAAAAGGGAAAAATAGGACTTTCCTTTACTTCAGGAAAGGCATCTAGGACAAAGTCTACTCCCCTTTCCTTGTGCAACAGGAAAAGGTCTTGAAACACTATTAGCAGTTGTGGGGGTGAAGGTCCTGAGAGGCTATTAGAAATCTTAAGGAGGAAGCTGAGCTCAGAAAGCTGTCCCTCCTGTCTGTGCACCAAGTGGGAAATTGTGCAAGCTGCAGGACCAGTTCCCTTAACCCTTTCCTAGCTATGTTTACCAGTAATCTCCTTTCTCTTACTACAAAGGCAAGGAAGGGGCATTGAAAGAATAGAAAATGGGGGGAAAAAAAACACATAACATAGTAGATATTTTAAAATATTATCTATTCAATAGATTAAAATCCAGAACTTCTTCCTAAAAGAAGGAGAAAGTGTTTTAAGTCTGGCACAATGAAAAGCCAACCCTGTTACCCTGTTACCCAACCCTGACGCTACAAACCCACAGTAAATTGGGACACCACCACGCATGAGAAAAATAATCCTTCTGCACGTCCTTTCTTTACCCTGGATTTCCTATATGCCAGAAGCCGCCTCAGCAGTTGTGCAGTGGTCACTAGTAAATGAATACAGCAAGGCATTAAGGGGAATTACTGCTTTATATTTTAGTATAGAGATAATTCTGATGAACTTAAAGCTTTTCTTCCCTTTAAAAAAATCATATTATTTTATTTTTATTTTTCCCATTATTATTTCTATGCAAACAGTCATTCCTTAGCATTTGGCAAGTAACCACTTCCCACTCAGCAAGCACCTACTGCTGTTTGGACAGACAGATGGTTAGACTGCCTTGAGCCTCTATCATATATGCTTTCTACTGCTATTGTGTGTCAGGCTGACATTTCATCCTGCAGCCTTCTCTGTTAATGCAGATAAAAACCTCCTGGTTTGCACATTTCTGAGGTCTCCCTTCTGCCAGAGAAAAGCCTCAACTGTTCAGTGAAAGCTCGGAGAATGTTGAGAGCACATGGACATTTCTACCTCAGCACCAGGATGTTCCCTTACAGCAAACACATGTAAAAGGCTGGGATGCTGTGGGTAATCACATATGAGCAGTTAGTAACTTCAGAATATCTCCAAATATATATTTGTTTCATCATTGGAGGGAATCTTCTTTTCTAAACACTACTGCCCCCAAAGATTTCAAGTTTTTTTTACTGAAACTTCCCAGGAAACTATGATTTTGAAATGTTGGTGTGATCCTTTTTTTCTTTGCCTGCTTCAGACTTTTTTTTTGAAACAAGAAAATATTCTTTATTTTTTGTTTGCTTGTTTATAATTTTCCACCTAGAGAAAAGTTATATATTCAGTCACCAGGAGCAAAGTTTTCTTGTTCTTACATGTCCTTTCATACTGACTTCTTACTATATTCCAACACTGGATAGGAAGAAAAACTCAGGGTTAAAAAATAAAGATGCGGCCCTAAAATATCTCCAAACCTACAAAAGGAAACGGATGTGTTTATTTTTTGGTTAGCTTCCAAAAATCTGAAGGGGGTAATACTTTACATTAAAAACATTCATGAGCGAGGGTAATGGACATGGCCAGATAAAGAGTCAGTTGCCTTAAGTGTGAGGTAACAAATAAGCTAAGTCCTGTCTATTTTGCAGCACATAATGGATGTCTCCATGCAAAGCCAGATACTATTGACCACATAGGGGAGTAATAGTGTGTGAGTCGCTCTTGTCACCCAGCCCTGTGCTGTGCCAGGTTGGTTGGTGGGAAGAGCATTGACAGCACCCAGATGCCAGACAGCCCTGGGCTCCTTAAGACGCTGCTGTGGCGGTAGAAGCCAGGCACTACAGTCCAACAGCTGTGGGATGGGTCAAGACAGGCAGGTTTGGGTGTGTGTCTCCAGTCCTCCACACGGAGACAGGGATTTGCCTGTGTGGCAGTGGCTGGCGGGCTCCCTGCCAGCAGCTCTGGAGCAGAGAGAGCTGGAGGCTGGCCTGAGTCTCTGTAAACCCCATCAGTAACATTTCTGACAAGATAAATTACATTTTAAATGCCTAGATGACCTTGGTAATCAGAAATAAATCAGCGGGATAATCAAAAATGATGGGTGAGTCAAATCTACAAAATTTATATACTGGAGCCCTATAGAACGGCTTGGAAATCCCCGTAAATCGGGTCCTGGCTGAAATTTTGGTCCCTTTGCTGTAGTAAGTTAAATTTTTTTATTTACTTTGGCGTTCCTCTGTTCAGTGACTTGGCCTGATATAAATGCTTTGATATGTTCAATGAGAATAAAAAATATAAAAGCCGACGGGTAGTGTCTTGGTTTAGGACAACTGTGAACATGAAATTCAATACTGGACTTTATGAGAGGGACTCTCTGAAATGTACTGATGAGGAAAGAAAGAAAGAAAGAAAGAAAGAAAGAAAGAAAGAAAGAAAGAAAGAAAGAAAGAAAGAAAGAAAGAAAGA
>JAUBOD010000302.1:4720531-4749801 GCA_032353885.1 Nothura maculosa
GAAAGAAAGAAAGAAAGAAAGAAAGAAAGAAAGAAAGAAAGAAAGAAAGAAAGAAAGAAAGAAAGAAAGAAAAGGAAAGACAGGGGTTCTTCCTTTTTACTTGGCTTGTTAATGATCTGGGATGTGATTTGTGCCAAGCTAAACAATGCTTACACCACTACTGATGTTACAAGTTCATGTACCCCTCCTGATGCTATGTACGTTAGTTAACATTGCACTCACTGGAAAGGCAAAACAAGTGTAATTTGTCCAGAGCGTGGATTAAGGGAGAGCACAATTAAGCTGGTCCTCCCATTATGTTATTTTATTCCGTGCTGTTACTTGCTCTCTTAAAATATCTTTACTTTTTTATCCTTTTGGCAGGTGGGATACCCTCACATTATACACTAGAGGAGCCGAAATTGCTCCAAGATCCATTATTCCTTAAACAAACTGTAATTACTGGTGCTGCTGCTCTGATACTCTTCTAAAATCTATTTACTGGCTTCAGCATAGTTGCTCCTGGTTCATATCAGTACAAGAAAAGTAGAATTAGGCCAATTCTCTGATCTGCTTATGCCTGACATGTGGCTTACACTACTTTTATACTGATGAAGCATTTGGCCTCGAGATCTCCATGCTCTCAATTTGACTCGGTATTTCAAAAGAATGCTTCCAAATCTGTGTCTCTCTTTTCTGCCTTTCCTTCATCCTTTCCAGACTCTGCTCGTACACTTCATGTCAGCAAACTCAACAAAAGTCCTGGACCTGTTGCAGGTCATTTATTGCTTTCTATTATACTCATACTTGAGATTACATGTGTTTGCCGTCTTAAAAACATTTTGGAGAGAATCATCTTTCTTGAAAGGCTGCTAAAAGATTTTTCCCCTGAAGTTGTTTTGATGTAAAATTGTTTTTTAGCTATCAAGAAATGATATTCCTCATAAACTGTGCCAGGCAGCAGTTTCTGTTCCACTAGCAAAACACTGGATGCTGGGAAAACACACATTGAGATCCCAGTCATTGCCATTGTCCTCGCAGTTGCCTCATATTCCTATTTTCTTCAGGGTCCTGCTCTGTTTGTGGGTGACATCTTCACCAATATCACCATGTCACAGACAGTTTCTCCCACAAGAAATGCTCTGTCCCTTTACTATCCCAGAATGTGAGCAAAGAGTTTGACACGTAGGCATGACAACTTCTCAGAAGTTCTCTAAGGGGATGTCCAGCTCGGCCTTTCTTGTTTTGGGACAACATATTTAAGTATTTAATATTTCACCAAATAAAATCAATATGGGACAGTGTCGTTATTTTCTGGCCACACTACTTGCAAATTTTGAAGGTCTTCATATTATATAAGAGACTATGATGCTTAATTTGAGCAGCTAAGCCACAGAGTTGTGGTTTACTAACAAACAATACCACCAGGACTAACTAGCTGATAGAGAAGATAAAGAGACAGGCAAAGTCATGAAGAACTGTGAAAGACGGGACAAGACAAAGGACAAAGAACCACAAAATGATGTTTTCAGCATGTACTTTTACAAGATTAAATCCAAGGAGTGCTGTACAAGTTAGATAAAAAGCACTGAAGGTAGATGTTGGGTTGGACACTTTTAATAACCAGTTGTAGATCAAGGATTCAAGGTGAACAAAGTATGAGCAGGCAGGTAGTTTGATTTTCCAGTCTCATGATATGGGACATCCCATTCTAAAAGTCACACTGCAGAGCTGGGGTCTATGAGCATGCTGCATTTAGGCTTGGGCCATCTAAATGTCCTTTACCGACCATGGAGCAGGACCTCTTGGTGGCAGACACTAGAAGTCAAGCTCTCTCTGATGGAGATCTATATCAGGGATCCTGGAACAGGAAAGATGCCAAGATGCTTCTGAAGAAGAAACAGACCATGAAGGAGTACAACATGAGAGCCAGCTGTTTGCAACTTTAGTCACCCACTAGGGGTGATGTGCTTCTTATAAGCAACAGGATCATCTCGCATTGAGACCAGCCACTGGAAATAAAGGCATCAGGAATCATTTCAATCCAGCTCCAGAATCAACTGCTGCCTTCAAGTAGGTAATCAAAGGATTCCCCTCCTAGGACTTACCCGTTCATGTTGTAACCTTTTTAAACCCTTGATTAAATCTAACTTTTTACTGGTTTATTAGGTTCTTTTGTTACCCCTCACCACATGAACCACATTCCTGACGTTGTGTCGCAATTTTCTGCACTGAAAGAATATGAATGCCTTTTTGGAGTGCCTTTTTTTCCTTCTAGATAATTATAATTAAAATTGTAAATCACCTCTGTTTCAGGGAAAAAATATGTAATTTGATGCCTCAAAGTACAAGCATCCTCCTTCTCCACTGTGCTACCCACAACTATAACTGCAGCTTGTTTGGAAATGGAGTGTACATCAACGCACACATACAAAGCAGTTCAAATTCTGGTCATGCTCACACAGCAGTTACTGCCATAATTTTCTGGCTTTGCATTAACTCATTGAGCAGGAACCTTGGCTTAGTCACAGCATTTTTTCTTGTCTGAAAGATGACCTGGTTAACAGAGGAAGCATGGCAGCTTCTCTGTTCCTTCCTCTTCTGTCTCGCACATGCACATAGACACATGGACATGCACACATATATAGAACACACACAAACACATATATATATATTTATATAGGCACAGAAAACAATCTTTAGACCCTTTTCCAGTGCCAATGAAGGCTTGCTGCTCTGTTATAGTCTTAGGTGCTTTCATTTCCAATAATATGACAGATACTCCTAGGTCATACAGAGGGAAAGTAGTTACACCATCTACTTCTGGACAGACAAAACAGACTTTTGTGGCTTTAATGTAATGTTTTGCTTGGACTATATGTTGTGCCATAGGAAGAGGTGGCATTCCAGATTCTTAAAGAAATGTACATTTTCCTCAGAGCCAAGGTAAAGTATTATCTACCAAAAAAATATAAATGGCCTTCATCAACAGTACAGCCTCCATTTCAAAGAAATTAGGCACACTCAAATGAAAAGAGTCAGAAAACTGGTTCTAACCTAGGTGACAACTGATTTTATTTCTTTTAGATGCTGTGCACAGAGAGCAATACAGTCAGTTCACACATAAGAGAACATCTTGCACCTAAGAGGCTTTCCTAACTGTGTCTGAGTTCTCAGAGTTCAACTAGAAGCTCATTGGGTTGGATGTACATTGGGCCAACCACGGTGAAAGAAGCTGCAGTAGTAGCAAGCCTACTATCCCAGCATGTGGGATGTCCCTGCTCTTTCTACAATATGTCCCTTCTCCTTCTGAGAGGGCAGTGAGGGGTGATATTTGCCCTCAGGAGCATGAACAGAAGCAAAGAGGGAGCCAAGTCCAGTGCCACTTGGAGACTCAAGCACACACTCGTCTTCTTTGCAGGCCTGGCTCCCATCCAGGGAAATGCCAGGGGATTCCAAGAGCAGGTGAAGTATGAGCTGTAGCTGCTGCTGCATTGTGAACATAGTTATGTATTAGGAGCCGTCCCTGACAGTGACACTGTGTAAATGGTGGGTGACTCAGCAAGACTCTAAGGCAGACTCTTCACTAAGACAAACATTTAAGCTCTGTTGCAGCCATCCTGTGCAGGAGTGAGTGCCTCATATCCAACCTTGGGCTCAGATAAATAAACCTGAAGATGTGTTTCAGAAGCTTGAGCTACATAGGACAGGAATATCCTAAAATTGATAGCATCATCACTGAAAATCACTGATGTCAGAGCTTGCTCTTCATCTCATGTGGTTGCCTACACAGATGTAAGCAGAAGGAAAAGCAGGTGTAAAATGCCTGACAGTGTTATAAAATGATTGCATGGGCTGTAAAGCAACAGAGAAACAGTCTATATTGGTGTAATTGAAGGTAGAATTTGTCTTGTGAGAATTGGATGATGCCGAAAAGATTTTTAAAAACAGCATATTAGAGCCTGTCTTCATAAATGAAAGAAAGTAAATCCTTCCAAAGCAAATCCTTCCAGAGGACAGGAACCTCTTTGCATAAAAAGATGAGGACATCTCAGAAGAGGTTTTTTTTTTTTTTGGCTAATGAGAGTTATGAGAATTTTTAAAAATGAAGTGGAAAAAAACCCATGAAACATTGATTAGATGCCAGTTCACATAACTCTCCTTGGCTACTATGTATTATTCTTATTTCTTTTAAAGACTAATAGAGCCTATTCTTGACAAGCGCAAAGCCAGGAGGTGGGATCTTATCCAGTATTTTCATATTTTAGCCCACAAGAGGCAGTGATTGTATCAGAATATTATTTGTCTGCCCAAACCACATTCACTGTGTGAACCTCTACAGAAAATGTTCATTCTCAGGAAAAACTGTTCTGTCAGACAGAATGCAGACAAAAGACCCTCCTCATCATCCCTTTTAAGAATTTATTAGGACAAAATCACTTTTCCTCGATAGCCAACTTTTAAATTTGCATTCACAGTGGTTATCTGAAATTCCTACAGACCTGGTTGGATCCAAAACTATCAAAAAGCTGGGATACGTGTATGAAGAAATAGTGAGTCATGAAAAAGACAAGGTGAACCTCAAGACAAGACTAATGGAGCTGGAAATGTGGCTGAGCACATCTGATTTCCTTCTACCACATGGAAAGCCTAGATTTTTCATTGAACATGTTTTTGAACATGGAAAAGTCAAGTCCTTATCCAAAGGGCTTTGAAATTTTATATGAAGGCGTTTTAAGGAATATGTGGGAGATCCAATGGGTAGATTAGGTTCAAAGCATTCACCCTAGTAGGTCTATAAAGCACTAGGGACTTCTAGTCCTGTAAAAGCAGCCCACAGAGCTCTTCATGTTCCTAACTTGTCTTCTGGATGACATTAAAGTAGAGCCAGTCCCAGAAGGCAGGGACTATCCTTAGCTTCCTGGTTATCTGTTTGTGCACATTTTCTCCGGCACTTAGCGTTGCTAGATCCTGACTCATAAGAATGGCTTTGCTTTTTTACAGAGCTACCAAAGGGTCCTAGCTTTAGCATGTGTGTGAGTGTCCTGATAAGGGTATGACAGTGTGTGGGAGGCCAAAGGCGGGTAATGCCCTTGGTATGTTGAGTGGGGAATTAGCTGTGTGTGTGGAATGACCTCTTCTTCCAAAACCTAAGAGAGGCCAAGGAGAAAGAGCAGTAGTGACAGTTCAGGGTTCAATCCACTCTACCAAAGCTTTCCATCCTCATGAATGGAACCATTCACACAATTCTGCTTCCCATTTTGCTTCAGTATCCTTTCAACCTTAAAACAGAGAAGCTCTTCTCAAGGGAATAACTTCCAGCATAGCCCAAGTGATGCCAGTGGAGGCACACCAAGGTAGAGATTGTTCCCCACATCCCCACAATACCTCAGGTAGCACAGCTGTAAGAGGGTTTGCACCATTTGGGGCACAACCTGTTTCCTCTGACAGCACCATTCTTCAGAAATGACTAAAAAGTAAGAGGCGGAACCCATAAAAAAGTTGAAGTTGTTTCTGTGTACCAGAGTTTAAAATGGAACCACATTTTATGGAATTTTTCACACACATCCTCCTCCTCCCTCAAATTTCAATGTTCCCTTCTCTTCTCTGTCTTCTTGACATGTTTCCACTGAGTGAAATGAAATGAGAAATAGCCAGAGGCTTGCTCTGACATTTTCTTCCCACCCTATCCATCCATCTACCCAACCTCTTCCCAGTTTTATTTTTTTAATAGTATAAAATAGCAAAAGGGGAAAGTAGGCTATATGTACTCATTTGCTCTAACCCACCCATTCTGCTGTTCTTTGACACCCTTCTCCATGCCATTAGTGCATTTCAGACCATCTAAAACTGGAAAACAACCTATTGCCTGCAGATTCACTCCAGATCAAGAGGGAGAGAAAAATCTGGCTCTGGCATCTGAAATAGAGAGTTTTATGGCCTAGTCTTGCTTCATATTTAAGGGCAGAATTAGAAAGAACCAAGAGACACTTATAGCCCATGTTCTGAAATACCAAGAATAACAAAGCAAAGGCTTAATGAGTTCAAATGTGTATGTCTGCTGTGACTAATGATGCTTAATCCTGCTACAAAATAATTCCTTTATATGCTCTTCTGTTTTTTAAAAAATGCATCATTGCTGCACTGGGGTCATAAAAATTACGAATATGTTTTCCCATGGCTTGAAGCCATAGCATACTGTAAGGCATTGTGCTGGGCCATTATACACAGCCTGTAATCAGAAACAAATGTATTAAGTGAGATGATGTGATGTTACATGAGAAAAGTGAAAATAGAGCAGGGAAGTGTGATAGACAGTGACTTGGACCACAGCATCAGCTCTGAACAGTCCCTTTCTCTTCAGAAATCAGAGGCTGTGCCAGAAGAAATTATGTTTCTAGATTCTGGTCTAGAAAATAAAATCACATTTCTTGGAATAAGGAGGGAATGAAACTTGTGCTGCTCTGAGAACTGGGGAAGGGGGAAAAAATCCTATTTAGAAATACTGCTGTGCTGGTAAGGACAATTCTTCATGATATGCATTAGTTTGGGCTTGGTAGTGGATTCAGAGTTGCAAATATCCCCATCCTTCATGTCCCTCAGCTCACGATTTTGCAGCAAAGGTCCAAGTGTCAGCCGTGATAAGGTGTGAGCTATCACTGAAGAAAGGACCCTTGTTTCCTTGGAAGATTTATGTATGCTGAGTTTATGTTTCTGAGACTTTGTATCAATGCTGCAATTCTAGGCTAAAAAATTAACTCTGAGTAGCACTTTGACCAGCAGAAAGGGGAGAAACTCCTTTGTCTATTTGCCAGTGTTTATTTCCTAAAAAAAAAAAAGATACTGTTTATGACAGCTGCTTTCATTTCCAGGGGCATACCATGACTCTTAAACATCAAAGCTGTATTTTAATTTATTGAATTAACTAGTACTGCACAGAGTGAAAGGTCAAGTAAAATGAGACTTCTTTAGAAAAATCATAATCACTATTAAAAAGCGTCTAGGTCATTTGAATGCTCTGACGTTACTTTATTTCCAAGCCCTTAAGAAAAGCCTTTGCTAACTCTTTTCTTCCCTTGAAAGCCCAGCCATTTGTATCCTTTGCAGTCTTGTAATGTAGAGATTGGAGTGGTCTCCACCCCAGCAGCCAAGCAAGCTGCTTTCCTGGTTCCCAGTAATATGTTAGTGGCACCTAAATTTGGAGCAATGTCCAGTGTGCCCTAATGTCCCTCTGCTGACATTCCCTCTAATGACCATTCAGGAACAGGGACCCTCCAAATAAAATGTTTTCAATTCACTGAGACAAAGTTGTGTCAGCCAAAAAATCGCCGGCAACCAACACAAATAAAAAGCAGAGAGTGAGACAGTCAGAACTCAATCATTAGGGCAGTAGTTCATAAAATGTCTAGAAAAAATTACTTGGATATTACTGCTTTCCTTTTGTTCCCACAAAACCAGAAAGAAACAACAAGCCTGATTTTACCAGCTGAGCAGAACACAATGCAAAGTAGCAAAGGACTCTTCCTGGATAAATAAATCCTATCTAATTGCTGACAATTATCTTAAGAATTATCTCAGCAGTAATCTGTGAAATGATTCAGAACCACTTAAATCTGTAGGACAAGCAATTAGTGCTTGTATACCTTCTATGGAAAACTGCTGCCGAGCCTTAGAGCATTAGTCCCGTTTTTTTCCCTGGAATGTACAGTAATTGGTAAAAACAAGAGAGTTACACTTCAGACATTACGAAGCAGGGCCTATTCTTCCCACTGTCTGGATTTCAGATGAATAATTAATATATTTGTGATGAAAGAAAAGTCACTGAATATTTGATATTTTTGGACTGCGCAATACAAATGTGTATTTTATGAACCATGTGAATGAGCCAGGTGTCCTTGTTGTAAATTCATGTGCAGCAACATTTTCTTCTTCTCTCGTCCAATTTCTCCCTTATGAAATAGTACAACTACTTTAAACCATAAATAAACAGTTAGGGATTTACCGTAAAGCAAATTTGAAACTATTTCCAGATTCCAGTTAACTTCCCCTCTGCAGGAGCAAATCCCCTTAGTGGACGAACCTCTATGCATCTGAAAGCTGTTCAGACTCCCAAACACAGGAGACAAGCCATATGCATTGCATTTGTTTGCTTTAATGAAATGATTGATTTATTGGTCACAAATTCCTCAAAAGCATTTGTTTTTATCCCCTGGGTCCTTATCAGGCAGCTCCTAACATCAGTCAAAATCATGGCTGTCATTCACTGTAGCACAGCACAAGTCACAGGGCTTCCCAGCGCTCCCCATTAGCAGGGCATGCACGAGGTAGGTCCCCTTCAAGGACAAAGATGTCCCCTTGTCCCTCAACTCTTTGCTTCCTATAACAGCTGAATTTCAGGACCAGAGCCATCCTGATGGAGCTCGAGTGCATATGCAGCACAATAGGTCATTTCTGGTTTGCTTGCTTTCTTTTCAGCTCATGAGACAAAAAGGGACATGGTTACACCATTTGCTTACATTGGTAGGTAAAGAAAACCTTAAATGGTGCATGAGTCAATTGCACTCAATTAATTTTTGCTTGTGTTATTTATTCACGTTCAAGATATGACTTTTATTCTATATGTGACCTTCAGCAATGGAGCTGATAACAAGAACATTGCTTTGGAAAAGTGAAAGATTAAACATTAACCAGAAAAATAGCTCTAAGACAAACATTTTGAATGTTTTTTTTCTAAGTATTTGGAGTTAACCTGTCACTTCCCTTCTTCTTCCTCCATATTACTGTTGTGCTGCTGTTTCTGATAGAGTAGCTGGTAAATGCAGTAAGTAGCTAGGCTGATATCACTGCATGACAGACACCAGTCCTCTGCCTACTTCAAATCACACAGGTCTTGGAGCTGGCTGAAAGCTTTTGTTCAATTCAAGCTTTTCAGTGATTTCTGGTCCTTCTTACTTACTATTAATCAGAATCACATATAGATCTTAAAATAAGACCTGAGCTCCCAGCTCTACTCTCTGTCACATGCAAAAAGAAAATCAAAGATTTATGGAATGTGTGCGGAAGTGTGAGAAGCATCATCCGAAATTCAAAAACACTACTGAGTTTGATGCTCTGATTTTGGTGGGTGCCTTTTTTTCCCCATGACCCAAATGATTTACTCAGACATAAATACCATTCCCAAGAATCTGAAACTTAGGTTACCATGTGATGGGAGTGGGGAGTGGCGTTGTGCAGCTTTTGTAGTGAAATGTCTTCATACTCAGTAAAACTGACTGAAAAAGGATCGATCAAAAGGATTGGAAATGAAAAATCCTATCTGCGTTCATAGCTGAGTGTCTTTTTTCATCTTTTCGCCTGTGTATCAAGTTATCCTTTTCATGCACCTTTTGGCCTCTAACTGTGCTCTGAAGTTACTTCAGCTTTTTCTGTGGTGTGAAGAATTTATATTCTTCAGTAGGAAGAATATAAATATTAAAAACAAATCCAAAAATCAATGTTACTTTTACTTTCCATTCATTTCTGGAATCCCAGAACATTGCGCATTCATATCTTTGATTCAATAAAGTGACTTAATAGCTTGTTGTTCGGTTAATTTGGGTAGCAAAAATAAACCATCAAACATAAAGACAAATGAAACAGTTAAGATAAAACCAAAGCCAAACAAACATCGACAACAACAAGCTAGGTGCCTGGGGAAGGAGGAACTCCTCCTGCTTTTGGATTAATCCTGGGTGGTCAATGCTGACGTTCGCCCCACAGCAGAAATGGGGTCCTGACAGGGCTGCTGGCCAAGCAGGACAGTTGAGATGCCCCCCAGCCCCTTCCACCGCTGCTCACAAGGGAGCCCTGCCTGCTCTCATCTACCCCTCCAGCAAAGCTGATGCCTCTCGGGCATCTATATGGTGTTTCCCTTTCCTCTTTCCAATGGGAAGGTTGGTCTTCTGGATCTGCTCAGGAAAAAAAATTAACAAGTCACTGCAAACTGATAGTCTTGAAGTCAAAGCTTATCATCTCTTACAGTATTTAATAGCATGAACTGATAAAACCTGTTTACTTGCCCATCTCTCTCTGTTCAGTCCTATAAACCTGTAGACTAAATGATGTCTTGTACCAAGAATGACACTAGATCAAATTATGCTGTAAGCTTTTCCTCAGTCAGTTCTTGTTTTGTCATATTTCTGTTTTCTTAAAACACATTCTTGTGCTTTTCTAAGGGTCAAGGTGAATAGAAATCACCTGATCATCTTCCTCAAGACCATTTACTATGTCCTCACATCTCACCTTCTTTCTCTCTCCCATAAGTGAATCTCTGCTACAATAACAGGACACTCCATCAGTGTCCCTGATGCAGCCAGAGCCAGCGAGTACCAGAAGCCTCCCATAATCATCTCCTCAGAAAAGATTTGCAGCCTGGGTGCCAGACCTATAAGACAGTCTTGGCTTAGTACAGCTGGGGCCTGAATCTACCAAAACATGTCTTCTCTCAGCCCTCCCAGTCCCATGTGCACCCTCCCCCTTTCTCTTTCATCTTCCTTGCTCAGCTCCCCATGGATCCCTCCATCCCCAGACAGACGACCCCTTCCTGTTGCCTCCCTCTGATGGACTTCTTCATTTTTCCTTAGCCAGCTCCTCTGGAAAGACTCTTGGTTTCTCACTGACTTGATGCTCTGTTGAGGTTTCTTGGCCTGGGGCCCAGGGTTCCTGCCTTAATCCATCGCTTCAAAGAGATTTGGATAAGTCTGGATAAGCTTCCAAGCCTCTGGATGCTTATTCAAAGTGCTAGGCAGGGGGAAGGGGAACATCCCTGAGAGAAGCCAGAGGGCAGTTATTTTCAGCAAAATAACCCTTTTTTTTTCATCAATCAGAGATACCTTCCCAGATCCCTCAGCACCTGTGTGTTACATTTTCATTAATGAAAAAAAGCAAAAGTTGCCCCATCCATTTTGGAGCCACATCCACTGGTCATTTAGAAACACGTATGGATAAGCATCTTCTCAACATATCTTGAAGAACTGAAAACTGTGATCACTTCCTTCAGCAGAGCCTGAATTTGTTTACATACTGTCGGATATGTCAGGGCTGACTCACTACATAAGCCCTATTTGAAAACAAGAAAGATCTTAGTTTGGAAATGAATGCGTTGAAGAGGTGTGAACAAAACAACAGATCACAAAAAAATGTAAGGCTGGATTCTCCGGCCTGTTGTTGTCCTGCTCGGCTGCAGAGTCGGGAGTGACTCTCTGCTGGAAGCCCAGGACTTCAAGACTAGTGGAAGGAAGGATTAAACAGCTACAATATCTGGGCTCAAAAAGAAATCTCTTGTGTTCCATCCTTTCTCCTCTTCACTTCTGACATTGCAGAAGGACTGAGAAAGTGCTGTATAGACCTGCTTCTGCATGTGTTGTGGGTGGTTCTGACCCTGTTTTGAAGCACCTGCCTTGAAACTAGGTATTTTCACATTTCATGTATGAACCATATTTTAACCCTTTTGGAACCAAAGTCAAAGAGTAAGTTTAAATATATCAGTTGTTCCAGGTCTTCCCATTAGTCCTTTAATATTCAAGATATGTTTATCCATAGTTCAAGATATGTTCATCCACAGTTTAGTTTCTTGATCAAAACACATTCAGTTTGAGAAAAATGATCTCTATTTTCTGATCATCTGAAGCCCAATTCTGTCCTCTTCACCAGAAGAACAATGACTTAAAGCAACTTTAGGAAAACCACTATCTGATGTCAATAAATCTCTGCCTGTGCTGTAACTGTTTTAAGTCAGGAAGCAGTGGGTGTGCTCGAAAAAACATGTAAAGATTTTCAGTGCCAGAAATATGAATGTATTTTGGAGGAAAATATGAAGGGCATTTTATGTTGAAATTGATGAAAACATACATTAGCCTATGGAACATGTCAGTGTTTCAAGGCACATGTTTTGGGTGGTTAGGGAAACCACATCTTTAGACAGAGAAAAAGGAGATACCGGTGAGATCCATGAACTCTGCACACACCAACAACAAATGACTACAGCTGTTATTTGTGTTTTGTCTTGCAGCTTGTCTTGTGTCTTGTCTATGCCCAAGGAGTTGAACAAACATATCAGAAGACAGACCTGCTCCCATCCCTTTTTCAGGGATGGATGTTCCTAGGGCAGGACAGGATCTGGACACTGGGCACTTTAGTATACCCAGACTCTCATGTAGATCTCCCCTTCACAGATTGGATGTTGTCACAACTAAACCGCTATATCAGCCACACTTTGTCTCTGCAACATGAAATTCCTTGAGGATCTTGAGGCTGAACTATGAGGGCTGTGCTGCCATCCAGAGGGACCTGCACAGACTGGACAACTGGGCAGTGAGAAACCTCATGAAACTCAACAAGGACAAGTGCAGAGTCCTGCACTTGAGGAGGAAGAACCCTGGGCACCAGTAAAGTTTAGAGGTTGACCTGCTAGAGAGCAGCCCCGCAGAGAGGGACCTGGGCATCCTGGGCCTGGCGTATGACAAGATGACCACGAGGCAGCAGTGAGTCCTGGTGGCCAAGAAGGCCAATGGGATCCTGGGCTGAATCAAGAAGAGTGTCTCCAGCAAGTTGAGGGAGGTGATCGTCCTTCTGTACACAGCCCTGGTGAGGCCACATCTGGAGACCATCTGGAGACTGTGTCCAGTTCTGGGCTCCCCAGGACAAGAGGGATGTGGAGCTGCTGGAGAGAGTCCAGCGCAGAGCCACCAGGATGATCAGGGGCCTAGAACATTTGCCCTGTGAGCAAAGGCTGAGAGAGCTGGGCCTGTTCAGCCTGGAGAAGAGAAGGTTGAGAGGGGACCTGATCACTGTCTATAAATACCTCAAGGGAGGCAGTGAGGAGGAGGGGATGGCCTCTTTTCAGTGGTGACCACAGATAGGACTAGAGGAAATGGCCACAAGCTGAGGCACCAAAAGTTCCACAGGAACTTAAGGAAGAATTTCTTAACAGTGAGGGTGACAGAGCCCTGGCAAAGGCTGCCCAGAGAGGTTGTGGAGTCTCCTCTGGAGATCTTCACAACCCGCTTGGATGCAGCTCTTTGCCATGTGCTCTAGGTGACCCTGGGTGAGCAGGGGGATTGGACTAGATGACCTCTGAGGTCCCTTCCAACCCTAAGCATTCTATGATTCTATGATTCTATAATCAAGGGCTGTACCAATTGCATGTGCTGGCTCTTTGTTCCTAGAAACTCATTATAAAATACTGTGTTGGAATAATTCCACCAAGGTCAAGGAAATTTATATCTGTTGAGCAGTAGGTGTAAATTAGAAGGGAAGAAAGTTCATGGCTCTCTCTTAAGCATGCATTTCATTATAATTCTTTTTTTTTCCTTTATTTGATAGTTTTCCTCTTACCAAAAATGTTGATAAAAAAAATGGAAGTATATGTTCACGTTGTTTCTGGAGTGAGTTCCTTCTCCAGGAACTACAGTTTTCTGAGTTCCAGAGAACTGCATTTATCAGAAAGACAGTCAGTCCTCTGACCAGATCGGTGTTTAAAGGCAGCACTCTTTCTAAATCATGTAGGTTCATAGACAGTAAGATACCAGTTTAAGACCAATGTGTTTACATAGCTTCTTTCTTCTAAAAGTATCCTAAATCTTTTCATATGTGTAAAGTTCTAAGTTTTATTATCCATTTGTTTTGTCTGACATTTGCTTTCTGTAGATATAGTGTATTCTTTCACACTCTTTGTAGTTAATTCAGGTAAGATTCCAGATTCAAGCTGCAACCTTGCCCCCTGCTCTGGGAGACCACAGAATGAATTCACAGATTTGGGGCTCCCATTTTACCCCGCAGTAGTTGGTGTGTGAAGGTACTTACAAGCCATGTCTCTCCTCAAACTCTGCAATGTATTCTGTCATTGTCTGTCCCAGAAGACTAAGGCCTGGTGAAGGAATGAGAGTGAAAGCAAGGCAGAAAGGAAAAGGCAATAGTAGAGGGCCAAAATAAGGTACTCCTGCCTATGTTTGGAGATCAGTGTCCCAAGTTTGGATGGTGGGAACTTGTGTGGTATTAGTCAGTATGGGTGGGCAGTGTGGGAGAGACAGCATCTTCTCTTGCTTGGGGAAAATTGGTATTCCCAGGTCACCTCCCTGGGACATGTCCTGACAGATGGGAAAGCAATTATCACACAGTCTCTAATGTCCAAAAAAAAGTGAATAGGAATTGTGGAGCTTATGAGAAGTGACTGGAAATGCTGGCCAAAGTAAATCTAATTTTGCTTTAGAAATAACCGTGGCTTTGTCTGGACTGTGTATATACTTGCTGTATACTGTGTATACTTGCTGGTCCCTAACATAGATCATAAAAGCTGTGGGCAAGAGTCCTCTAAATTTGCCCTATTCTGCTCTGCACCTAGGAGTGCAGATATGAAACCTGCATGTGTTTTGAGCACGGATAACTATAGGAAACCACCAAAGATGCAGGCAGGTGTATGTCCCAGGGCATCACTGTGCAGCAGCCAGCATCTCCAGGTGCAAATGCATGAGCTCTGCTGGGAACAGCACATATTCCCTGGCCTGAAAAAGTTACCCTTTCTTCACTGAAATTAAGTCACCGTTCCAAAGCCAGAGAAAACAATCTTTGCTTTTAGGGACACTCAGGCAGCCAAAACAACACAATGAGCACAGTTCTGGTGGCAATTTGCTATCAGCCAGAGTGCACCATGGAGGCAACAAAGCGCAGGCTGTGAAAGGCAGGACAAGTGGCTTCTTGGTCCAGAAAAGTGAGTCTGAATACAGTTCATGTTTCCCTGGAAGGGAGAGTGAAGCTGTGTCCCCCAGAGCCTTCTAACCCTGGAGCCTGAAACAACAGCAAAATCTCCAAGGGCCTGAACGAGCCTCCCACGCAGGTCTCGGGTAGGAAAGCACCACGCAGGCTGGAGGCCTGCTGGAGCTGGCAGGCTGCGGGTGAACTGCAGAGCGCTCTTGGGAATAACCCAGTGCGTATTCCCAGTGCCCTCCCTTCAGTCCACCTGGCTCAGAATGAACTGCAAATCCCAGCATTGACCAAAACGAAACACAGGTTAGGGAAGCGGAATACATCATATGAGAAAGCACAATCTAGAAGTTGAAAAACAAGTTCTGAGGAGAAAAGTAGGGGTCTCCAGTGTCTGCTGCCTGGTCCCATCCAGTCTCTATCCTTTGGTCAAGGGGAGCATTTGAACCCTGTGTCCTGAGAGACGCCGCACGGTGCCTAGGATGGGGACGAACAGTGCACGACTGCCCGCGCGTTCACAGAGTGAGGGACATCCCTCGGGCTGGAGACGACTGGCCCTCGCGCGGGAGGAGGCGACGGCAGGGTGTGCGTCAGGGGCCCTTTCCTGTTTGCTTTATCGTCCCCGTTATTTCTGGGCCGGAGGAACGTGATGTCACTGTGTAAACAGGGAGATGAGTGTCGTCAGGGCTTGGGCGAGGGGGTGAGATAACGAGGCGTCTGACTCCCCAGAGCGGGGAGCGGGGGACAGGAAAAAAAATCAGCACAGATAAAGAAACATAATGGGGCTGGCAGGGGAGCCATGGTGGGGGGGACAGGGAAGGAGACAGGCAGAAAAAAAGGGGAAAAAAAACATTCTAAAAGGCCATTGTCCCCATGCAAATGGCTTGGGAAAGCAGTGTGCTGCCCCTTCACTAATTCCCCTGATTAAAAGCGCATTAGCTCGGAGGTGTTGTGGACGTACAGCTGTTTTTGAGGAAGCCCTGGCTCCAGTAGGTCCTCACTCGGCGGGCAGCGGGCCGCTCTATCGGGAGGTGCGGGGCTGCCGACGCTTGTCCTCCTCCTGACAGGCCCTGGCCAATGTCCTGCTGCTGCGCACTGGGGTAATTTACGTCTCTTCTGTGTACATTAACTTATCTACAGCGGGGCTGGCTGGGCTCTTTCAGTCAGGCTGTCTCCTCGGCAGGCTGGGAGACTTTCCTGACTGTGGGACTGCAAGCGGGAACCGGCCGCTCCGGCTCCTGCCAAGTTCCTGCGCTTGGACGAACAACAACAACAAACAGCGCCGAGGAGCCGGGCGGCCGATGGAGTCCTGCAGACATCGCCCGGCCATGAGGGGGCTTGGCCGTAACCCCATGGGCCCCCTCTCTTCCCTCACTCCCTTGTTCACTCCACTTCATTACACTGTTGCATTGGGCTCTTTTCCCCTCATGACTCCTCTGCCCCCTTGGAAAGAGGTGCTGATTCCCCACTTTTGTGGGAAATTTGGTAGCCTGGCCCATGTAGCTGTTCTAACATACCAAAGGTCTGTCAATGTGCAGGTACTCCATCAGACCCAAGAATAACTTTGCTGACGACCAAGAGGACTCCACCATTTGACTCTTCCTTTGGGCATCACTTTCTTTTCCCCATAAACCAAGATATTCCCTCTAGGCCTACAGAAGGAAATCACTGTTGTCACCATTTGCACAACAGAAGAGATTTACTCATGGAGCAGCTCTAGGAAGGTTTTCCTGTTTGCGAAAATTTGGGGACTGTTGTGGTTAGCTTTATGCTTTATGTGATTATCCACTTGTGAATCATATGGTCCTTGACTAAGGTCAGAAGTACCCACCTCCTTTTCAAAATCACTATTATTCGCTACTTGTCATGGACTAGATTCAGTAAGGTTTTTGAAAAGAAGTAAGTTCCGCTTGCTAACTCTTCTTCCATCATCAGAAAAAAATAGTAGAGAAGAGTAGTGGCAAGAATCAGCCCATGTCAGTGGAATAAAATTTAACCTAACCATCTAGACTGAATTTATCTGCCAACCAAACAGCCTAGGAAAGAGAGGGGGAAAAAAAAGAAGTGGTATTTGTAACAATTTCAGAAAATCACAAGTTATGGAGATCCACCTTTGAAAACGAAGTGTCAGACACAGACGTTGCTTTTAAACAGTGGATGGCTTTCCTGTCTTTCAGAAATTTCCTGACTGGGAGATGAGCGCTGGTCATGCTGCTTTTTGCTGCTCACTTGGGGACCACTTGTCTGAGACTGAGGTGTATATTGGTCATTTTTCATCGTTTTTTTTTTGGTACCCGCAGAAAAACACTGGAAACAGATTGAATCTGAAAGCCACCAACAAGCTCTTTCAAGAAGTCTAACAAATAAGGTCCTTTTTTCTTCACCATGGCAGAAAAGAGTGTGTCTTCTTAGAAGCTTTTGACTTGAGTCACCCCATACTTCTTACAAAAATATCTCAGCCCAGAGATCTGGTGTAGATACTAAGGATGATGCTGACAGCAAGGGGAATGATAGGTACATTTGTCAGGCTCCCAAAGATCTCAGTGAAAATTAAACTGCTAAAAAAAGTGAGAACGGAAAATGTCTTGCTGGCTTACTCTTGCAAGTACAGTTTGGGGGAGGAGGAGTTTGCCTGCAGAGGAAGCATATGATCTGTATATTAAGAGATGTTGCAGCATCTCTTGTTGCCAACAGAAAATTTAGAAAACATGTCCATGTATCTTTTCCCAGTGTTCAGGGTGAATCTGTCAGCTTCAGAATGTGCTACTTGTGAGTTCGCTTCCCTACAATTGCACTTAAAAAATTGGAGAGAGAAGAATGATTCCATTGAAATCGAGAGCTATGGTGCTTGGAGGTTCTGTTTGGGAGGGTGTAAGGGATGGTGGTCAGTTTACAGTTGCACTAAGTGATCTTGGAGGTCTTTTCCAACTAAAATGATTCTATGATTCTATGAAAGATCACTGAGGCATTTTCTGAAGTTAGCACTTTTTTTGAAGCATAGATAAAAGTAGGCAAACTCTTTTTTGAGCTCTTATTTAGGATATTTAGGCATTTTCAGGTTCAGTGTTTCCGATACTAAGCACTGGTATCTGATTTTCCTCCCTCAGACAAGCTTCCTAACCATGAGACAGTCTCTTCTTTCCTCTTCTCACTATTATGCTGTGGAAGTAGCATCCTTTTCCTCCTGATTTAGGATCCTCACTGGTTATATAAATAAATAATTAGAAAAACATTCACCGATATATGTTTCATTTAAAGTGAAAATTTCTCATGTTTCCATTTTTCCAGCTACTGTCTCTCTTTTCCTCATAGCAGTTTTCATTCACCTTCCATGTCAGCTTGATCTCAACTATGTTGGAGCAAATAGGGAATTCAGTCATCTGACCAGACAGGAAGGAATGCCTTTGAACTTTCCTAGAAAAGCTGAACTAGCCCTCAGCTTTCAGTTTGATAATAAGTACTGTAAGTATGGATGAATTAATTCACTAATCTGTTATGAATTCAGATTCTGCCTATAGTCTTCCACTGTTAAAAGAGGCTCATTCAGCATACAGGGTTGAAACCTCCTCAACGTTTCTGCTTTTTGTTTTTGAGGTGGAACATAAGAGGTTAGCTTGGTCTATGGCAAAGTTGACAACTGTTTTTCCATGGGAAGGACTTTCATTGTAGTTTTTTCTGCAAAGGTACATATGGACACTTGTGTCGTGAACTACATCCCTTTCTTTAAGTAACTTCAAGTTATCATTTGCCTGTATACATTTCTGTGCTTAAATCAGACTTTATGAGTTTTGCAGAAGGGCAGGGACAGGAGGCAGAGGGCAATGAACATCCAGACCCACAACAGAAATAGAAAGAAATGATCAACTCAAAATCCAGGTAGAGGATACACATCTTTCTCTGGAAACCACTTGTTTGCATCAAAGGACGGACTTAATCATGTACAACTGAGTTTGAACAAGTGTCACTTGGATGATCCTCTTCTGAAACTCAAAAATAAAGAAAGGAAAAAAGACTACATAATAGCTCTTTGTTTTCTTGCTGAACATCATGCAGTCTTCCTAGAGGTAATCATTGCCAAAAAAATCACTGACAAATCATAGGCACGATATTATGTATAGGACATAACTTTCCAACCACTTGATTCAGATAATTATCATTAAGAAATAACAGAAGAAAAGAGATAACAACCTTGCCTATCTTGCATAGCTATTTCCATGAACTTAAGTTTATCTTGAGTTTGTGTAATGAGCTTTAGAAGAATAGCAACTGGAATAGTTAAAATATAGAAATGTATGTATTTAGATATCTATACATGGGAGAGACAGAGTACAAATGTTAATTAAAATTTACAGTGCTAAAAATGTTTATTTTCCCAGTTAAATCAAAATTCCAGTTAAACTCCCTTTTTTTTTAAAGACTTGCTTCCCAGAATCATGTAATTATGTGACCATCTCATCTTTCCTCTATGGTTGCAATGAGAATCGTGAAAGTATGAGCCTGTGGGTTTCTACATCATCAGGTAAGGGAACAGACCCATTTTCATATTACTTACAAATCTGAAACAGTTTAAGAGAATCTCAAAATTTGGCATTAGAAATCTCATGGTAACTGACATCATTTTCTGTTAAATCAAAAATGTGCCTGAAAGTTCATCTCATTAAATGCTTTGCTTACAAGCATCAGCAGGGAAATGAACTCAGGGACACACAAATTCCCTTCCCATCTCGCCTGTAAGGCTGGAGTCATGACTATCCCTTGATCAAGTCGCACACACAGGATGAGATACTGAAAAGATCACTTCCCACTCTTTGATCCCAGGTTTTCATTTTACTATAAAAGACCTTTATCTTCATCAAGCAAGTTGAGGCATTTTAACATGGGCACAGACACTGCAGAGTTCTCTGGGTGTAACCAGGCCTTGCCAACTTTCCCCATCTGTCAATCTTACTGACCTCTATCTGTGTAGACCTGTTGATTTTGCATACAATACCAGCTTAAAATCAAAGCTTTCCAAAAGTCGTAGGAAAAAAAAGAACATTTCTGTCTAAAGTACTTTTATGGCAAGTTTCACAAGCACTCCCAATCACATTTGTAGTAGAAACACTGGCAGCTGGGTTTCTGTTGTTTTCTTTTCTTTATGTCTTTCTTCTAGTGACATTGCCAAGCTGTGTTCTAATCTCGTGGGCACCGAGGAAATGAAATAAAAAATAATTGAAGGACTTCTGGTAAACTTGAGTTTCTTTGAGGCAAGGACTTGTGCTGTGAAGCAGTCAGAAATCCAAGAGCTCTCTCCCAGTGTGTGCACTTTGCCATCAAGGGGCCTATGTCATTTCTTTGAAGCAGGCTATATTTTGATGGGCAAAATACCAGAGGATGACGTAAAGCTCTAAGGATGATTACTTAGGTCCTGCGTCCAGCTTGTTCTCAAGAAAATGTCTTAGAAAATCTTTAGAGCTGCTGCTTCTTTGTCTGGCAGCAATGAAAACAAGGGAGATATTACCGGTCGCAGAGCAACTGAATCAAAGGACAGTGATTGTGTTAGGGAAAAGTGATATTTTCTTGTCCTCAGTACCATTTGTCCTTTTTTTTCTGAAGAGGTCTTCAAATAGAAGTGCTGGTTTGGTGGACACTCTGTAAGATCTCTATAAATCTTTCCATCTTATCTTTGCACAACATTCTCAGCACATCTCCCCAGGCTTGGTGTTCTTCAGCACATGCACCCATACTGAGTTGGCTGACCAGAGTCCTGACCTGTGTTTGTAGCTGCTAAAGCATGTTCAAGCAAGGCAGTGATGCTCTGTTTTCTATGCAAGCACAGATGTCAACAAGTTCTGACAGAGGTGCAGTAGCCATCTACACAAGTAGATGTTGTCCTGTTGCACAAATCCAGGAATTTTGACAGTCATGTAATGAAGCCATTGGTTCTCTTGTCATTTTGACAGTGATAGAAAGAAAAAAGATAAAGTGAAGCAATCACTAAGAACCAACATTTGTTATAAACATCTATCCTTAACCTCTGTCTCTTCACCCGATAAGTCTTGGATTCCTTATGGTACCCTCCTACTCCCCCCCACCATTCTCATTCCCAGAATAAAGCCCCTATATTCCCGTAATTATGCTGGAAAGTACCAAGATTAAATTAATAATCTGATAATTTTTTCCACTTTCTCCAAATTATTCATGACTTCACAATTAGTGTATATAAAAAAAAAGTAATTCACATGGCAAAATACTTGGTTATAATTTATTTATTCTGTTCTTTTCTGCATTCAGTCCATAATTACATTTGCCATGAGAGTATCTGAGCATCATGCAGTTTTATATTAAGAACCATCCCCCTCTCCAAGAGAATGTGTGAAAGTTATGCTAGACGTAGGCATACATAATCACGCGACAAAAAGACTCATCTGCATTAACTGTGGATAGCAATAAGCTCAGCTCTTGTAGAGGTCATTTCGTTCTCTCCAACTGGTCAAAGCATGAAAATCTCCTGTTTTCCATACAATGTTTCCTTTTTTATCGGGAGTTTTGGTGTAATAGAAAAGTTTGAACACAGCTTCCATCCTAGAGCTTAAACACAAGCTTTTAGATTCTCCGCAACGGCCTAGAGAACATGAGATAGTTGTTGAGACCATGGACTATGGAGACCGTAAACTCCAACTCAGATGAGCGGCCAATCAAAAGAGTAAAGAATGACTAGAATAAACCTGGCATAGCCTCAGCTGTTGAGAAAAGTTAGGGCCACTCCTGATGACTTTTCTAAGGCTTTCTAACGAGGGATATTACACAGCGGTAGTCTAGCCCAGAAAAGGCAAAGGCTCATGCCTGGAGCCAGACCACTGCTCGCTAGGGTGAGAGAGTATGTCTTGACCAGCCACAGATATTTGAGGACATTACTCTTGTTAAAACTCTTCACTAACCCTAAATTCAAGAATAAAAAGGAAAATGAAAAATATGACATATTGCAGAGGATAGTTACAAGGAAAATCATATGCCCGAGAGAAAATCAGAAATGCCAAACATAGCATAGCTTTCAAGGGATGTAAAATAAGGAAACATTCTTCTGCAAGTACATTAGTAATAAGACAGAAAAGGAAAGAGCTGATCCAAACTGCTTTATGTTTTGGCATTCACTAAAGGGAGTTAACTGATCAAATGAATATCACAGCATTTCTAACAAAAAAATATATTAGGGGAGTGTAAAAAATGGCAATTTGCTACCCACTACACAGATACTGCCAAACAGATTTGAACTGAAGAAACTCATTCTGAGTTTCTGATGGAATCAATATCAATGCTCTGAAAATTTCTAATTCATGTATGAATGTGTAGGGAACCAAAAATGGCAACTACAGTACTTGCTTTTATAAAGAGGTGTCTATGAACCATAGTGTGTCTCCTTGATTTTTATTTCCAGAAAAATATCAAAATGAACTACTGTAGCTAAACCAGACAACTACATGAACTTTTTGGAATAGTTTCAGAGATAACAGGTGCAGAAGATGGCCTTGTCCAAAAAAGAAAATCTCGTAAATCTAGCTTGATTTCCTTTCTCTAGCAGGATGTGTTTTTTTGTGAGCTGATGGTACATCACTAGAAACTACTACAGTATCTTGTGTGCTTTTTTCCTAAGCAAATGATAAGAAAGTGTGAATTAATTGAAGCAATTGCAAGGCAGGTGTTCAGTCTCTTGAAATATTCTACTCAAAAAGTAGCTAGAAATAAATTGCTGCCAAATTGGAAAGTTTCTTTGACTTCAGTTCCATGGGGGTCTGTCTTGGGTCAACATTTTTATTAACTTGGAAAATATTGGAAGAGATTTCTCGCTCCTTGGAAGAGGCCGGAAACATTTTGGAAGACTAGATTAGAATTCAAAAGATCTTTACTCTTTGAAAAAAAAATATTAAAAAATAATATTATTGGTAAGGGCTAGTGCAAAGAACTCCAGTCAGAAATAAATTCTCAGCTTTCCAAATGCAAGAGGGGGAAGAACTGAGTAGGCAACAATTCTTCCAAAAATTAAATAGGGAGTGTGGGGACCACACACTGAATGTGAGTCAGTTTTATTATATTAGTGCAAAAAAACCATCCAAATTATGTGGATATTTAAAATGGAACATTTTATGTAAGACTCAAAGAAATCCTTCCAGTCTGTTCAGCACCTAGAAGATATCTGCCAAAGAACTGTGTCCATATTGAACACATTTCATAAAAGACTTGGACCAAGTGGAGAAAGTCACGAGTAACCAGAGGTTTAGACAATATGACTTACAGGGAAAGAATGAAAGAACTGGAGTTGTTTAATCCGGAGGGGTGATATGATAATGCTTTCCAAATATGTAAAATGCAGCTGAAAAGAAAATAGGAAGAAAAAATTCTCCTTGTCCATTGAAGATAGAACAGAAAATGTGAGCTTAAATTACAGCATGGGAAATTTCTGTTAAAAAAACCCTTATTCTTCTGATAATGAGGACATCTAAACACTAGAACAGATGATGTACCATGGATGGTTAGGACTAACTTGACTGTCAATGATCCTCTTCCAAAGATCAATTAAAACTATGACCTAAAATTCTGTGGTGCCCACAGTACTTCCAAATCACTCTTTATCTGGGGGAGCCACCAACCAACTGTGCTATGTGCCTCCACAGGGACCACATCTAATAACAATTCTTCAAGAATACTTTCTTGTCTCAGTATGTCCTGAATCAATACTGGGTTTGACTTCAGAAGCTATGTGTCGTCTATGTATTGCTCTCATCCAAATAAACTCATCCTGGTGACTTTACCCAAGTGTTAAAATGAAATAACAAGAAGAATAATCAGCATTACATGCCATGAATGCATGTCATCTGGCTAGTTTACCTAGTACTCAGTGGAAGGCAATGAGAAGTAGAGGAGAAAATATTGATCCTCCAGGGAATCCATAAATGTGTCCAACAACAGAAATGCAGCTTTCTATCTCCAGTATCCCACTAAAAGGGACTCAGCTATTTAGTATTTTACCCTGCACCCTGTTAGTCCTCTCAAGTGAAGCAACAGTGTCCACAGGTCAAGAGTGTAAAATGTTGCAGAAAAGTTCAGGAGGATGAAAATGGATGACTGTTTTCTATCTATTGACAGGGAGGGATCATCCATCAATGTCACTGAAGTGGCTTCAATTCAGTGTCCTGGCTCAATCCAGGCTGCCCTGCTGCATATAAATGTATGTAGAAATAGCCATAGTCCTTCTTCCCACCAGATACTGAACTAAACAAGAGGACAACTAATATTCATTATGTCTGCTGTATATATTGACATTAGCCAATGCTCTCTATTTCTTTCTCCCTTTTGGAGAATTCTATAGGATATGTACATAACGTATATGTAGCCCACTGTATTGCATATGTACTGGTAATATGTGATGCCTCAAAAGCAACATTTCTCACAGTTCTGGAATGAAAAAAAAATAGAAAGACTGTTGGAAATAATGATGAATAAAATTACCCAATAAGTGGATGCCAAGGTTTTGTAAGCACTTCTAGGTAAATCTGTAAAAAGCAGAGAGATCCATTATGCCTTGACCTGCACTTTGTCACCACTGTTGTTCCTCTGTCAAGGTAAAGAACTGAGGAATGTCCGCAGACCTGTTGTGACATTAATCATATTAAACAAGGCATGTGAACAACAAACACAATTAAGCCATAGCAATCAAAGACATAGGAAACATTTACATTTTGGAAGAACGTGGCATATTTTACTTAGAAATCATAAAGGTTGTGTCAATTTGTAAGAAAGGAAAAGCATATGCATCCTTCCTAAAAAGTAGACCTATCCCAGGCAGAACTAGTCTGCATCCAAAGCAAAGAGTCAGAGATTTCATAAAATACTAAAATCTTGACCCTAATGCACAGTGTCATAGCAACTCCAGTGTCTAATTAAGTGTAAACAGTTTAAAGACATCTCCTAGCAGACAGTTTTCATATGACTACCAGAAAATTGCCCATTAAATAGCCAAGTTAAATAATTTTTATGCTCTCTGTATAGAATTGTAATACTTCCTGAACAGCTTTTTCACCACTGGGAATACTGACTGGCTGACACGAACCACTGATTCTAAACACATCTGCACTGAGGAAATAGTCTTTTCTCTCCCCACCTTTTTTTTTCCAAGGTTTTTGTATGTCTATGATGTGAGAAGTCTGTATTGTGAAGTTGAGATTCCTTTCCCAATTTAAGGCTGCTGAGAAGCTCATGTTTCTACTTACAGCAAACTATAAACTGATAATATGCCACACTATCTAGACCTTGACGACAATCAAGTGCTCTTAGACTTCTGAAGTGTTCAGCCCTTGGCTCTATCACAAGAACATATTGAATGTAAACCCTCAGCCATTATACCCAAAAAATGCTATCAAATTATCACACCTCTACCTTCCCGTCATAAAACTAACTGCCAATTCCAATTGAAAAATGCTTCTCACATGCTTACCCTGCACCACAATTTTCAGGGATGACACTGAGAACCAAATTCTTGCAATTCTCTGAACAATAGGGGAGGTCCTTACAAACAGCGCCTGTGGGATGAATTATGTGCATGTGCCCAAATACAGGCATGCACCTCAGCAAGCCAAGAGCAAAACAGGAATATTCATTAACTTTGCAGTCATTTGTCCAATATGGGTGATGCTGGCCATTGCTCTCGTATTTGGTACGTTCAGGAGCAGAATGCATTAATTAGCTCATCAGCAATGACCTAGTATCACCAAAGCTTTGCTCTTTCCCTTGCAATTTTAAATAATTTTGAACACACAGAGCACTATTGCCACTGTTCCAGAGAAGATAATGCCTTGGCTTTGCAACACTTTAAAAGCCTGCAAAGCTGTACAGATTGATGTAGTGATTATGACTGCTTTGAGCTGCAGGTTAGACAGACCTGCTCAATGTAGTCATGGCTCTCTGGCTCCACAGCTTCAAGGACAATGCTGACAATCCTACTCTGAAGTTAAACTGGCCTACTGCCATTATAAACACAAAATCTCACTTACATAGTTGAAAGATTAAATATCTGATTAAAATTTCTGGCTGCTGATTTGTTGAACTTGGCTATCAGGATAATTTTGAACAGCATGATTTTCAATTCTACATATTCAAGAGTAGGGGGAGAAGACGAGGAGGGTAAAATACTTCATGAAACAGGAAGGAAGACACATTTCAGATGGAAATCAAGATGGAGGACGTGATTTAGCCCATGTCATGACAAGGAGGCAAAGTGAACGTGCCTGTGGATGTCCTCTTCTGATGAAGTGTCTTCAGATACCAAATGTGCATGTTCAAGGCACATTGTCTGTTTCCAGTGATGCAGCTGTAAAACTTCAGTAGAGGCAGAGTTTGGGAAGAGTCTGCAACTGAGGTTGAATTCAACAAGGGAGATGACTTCAGTGGAACAGGTCAGGAACTTTCTAGACTCCTTGATATCTTAAACCACCACTTAAGCCATGTCCATCAAGCTTATGAAATACCTCTGGCATGTTTCTGAGGCTAGACATGTCAGCCTCCCTACTCCATTTCTCCCAGATTGTCCTTAAGTAAAGAGAAATGGGCAGCCCGTTCCCTCTGGCAAGGCTTCTGTAGAGGCTGAGGCATGCTCAGCAAGCATCTAAAGTTCACAAACTTCACTGGAAAATCTCAGACAAGTTCTACAAACTATAATAAAATGCAAAGGATGGGTTTGTTTTTCACATTTCAGAATCTAGGCAACTCTACACAAATTTTTCTTTGAGACAGTGAGCAGTTCCTTCCCGACTGCAAACGTTCCCCTTGCCAAATTTCATAATTTGCTTGCTGCAAGCTATGTTAAAGCTCTGCAAAATAAAAATGATTGGAATTTTTTTATAATGGGAAATATTAGGCAACTTTAATATAGGAACTCTTGGTCCTCCTACATTAACTCTTTATTGTTTTGACTTAGTTTGACACAGTGGTTTCAACCTTGAGGCTCGTTGTATTTCTTTAGAGCTCTTATAAGAAAGGAACCACAAGCAACCACACTTCCCCACAGATGTTATAGTTTACATAAAAGGTATCAGAGAAAATCATAGCTTATAGCAAGACAAGTTGTAGCCAAAATTCACTGAAGTGTATATTATTAGCAAACTACAGATCCTATAAAAGCCACAATTTTGTCCTGACTGCTCTAGTCCACTATATTCCCACACCTATGAAAGTCTAGCAGAGAATACAACCCAGTTCTCTCATTCCAAGCACAACTTTGCAGCATTATTTTTAGCATCTTTTCAACACTCTGTTCTTTTTGGATTCTTTCTTCGCTTTAAGCTTTGCAGAGGAGACTAATGCCACAACAATCATTCATGACAACCACATGACCTCTTCTTTTTCCTGTGCCTCCATGATAGAGCTAAGTTTTCCTCAAACATGTACAAATCCCTGGCATGTGTTTTATCTCATGAAATTTGGTACAGCGAGGATAGATCCTGAACAATCTTGACTCAGGCTGTCCTACGACCAATTTGTCTTAATTGGTCAGTGAAAGCTCGTGGCACTGCTTCTGTTCCCAGCATCAGATTTCATTCAACAAAGTCAATGAGACACAACCATGTACTTAAAGAGAGTAAGTATGTTTTCAAACTGAGGTCTGGTCGTACTTCAGAGCAAATATTGATGTTCACCCAAAAATCGGCTTTCCATAGCACTTCTGTGCCAATAAATGTCACCGCTCAAATAGAAAACAAATATACAAAGGTTCAAATACAGCCAAAGCAAATCAATTCAAACGGATACTCCTGGGCAACGTTTTGTTCTATCACCAAATGGCTGCAGGCAGCGCCTGGAAGGGAACCTGATGTGCAAGTTAAAAGGGAAGAAAGTTTTAGAGAGCTGAAGAGCCTGGCGCCCTGGAGAGTCGTTCTTGGCCACTCAGCCACCAGCAAGCCAACAGACTACCTCTTCATTGGCCTAAGGCCCACCAAAAAGCCCAGAGAAGAGGGAGTGGGAGGTATACCTTCAGAGGCAAATTATTTGCCCTGGATGTTTGTTACCTGCAGTTAAACCTCTTGCATAAAATAGAAGGGCTGTTCCTGCTCACTGCTTGCCTGTGGATGCACTGGAGATACATAGACCATCTGACCCTCTTTGCTTATGTAGCTGGGCCACTGACTGAAAACCGAGGGAAATTGGAGCAAGCAAGCAGAGCAACTGAGCTCCATCTATGCAAAACTGCCCTGACAGAGACTACTCAAGGTGACTTAGTGATCTGATGAAATAGCTCTGAAGTGGGACCCATGACTTTCTGTAAATAACAAACTCTTTTCTGTAACGTCCAGAAGCAAATAAAAGGCAGCTGTGTTGGCCTTCCCTGTACCAGAGCTGATGATACAATTTCTCTTCTGAAACAGAAGAAACTCTGCTATTCCAACACAAATATCCTTCTACAGCCACTGCTTCTGCATGCAAATGGCTAGCAGGGTATGGCCAACAACCTCCTGTGGCCTATAAAGGCCTTTGTAACTCGGTAGGTATTTTTCCACTGTGGAGGCCCATTATACTAAAAGGCACAGTTTTGTTACACAGACCCTGGCTTAACCTCATGTTGCTTAGGTGGATGAGCAGAACTTTAAGACATTCAGACAAAGCTCTTTATTTTCATTAGCCCACATTTAGTCATAATAAAGACATATTCTGTGTCATTCAACCCAGCGTTTTCCATGTCCCAGAGCGGCTGGACAGCCCTCATCTTTTGGTCCCAGAGCTGAGAGACCCAGAGAAAATGCTGGTTGGCATTTTCTATCCACTTCTACTTCTTGTGCAAAGGAAAAGCAGGAAAACAGACTCAGAGCTGCACTTCTGAGCAAAATATGCAACTTGATAGTCTGAAAATATCATTGGCTGGCAGGCAGCCTTTTACCTTTAAGAGTATTTAAAGTATGTTAACTACAGACCAAAAGAATATATTGTAAACACAACATAATAACTCTTTAATAGAGGAGAGAGGTTTTATATTTACCTACCAGAGACATTTGATTATCAAGCAAAACTGCCTGGTGAAAAGAAAAGCACTCCATCACCTTGCAGCTTTGAGTGCCAGCATACCACATATAACTTTAATGTGGTTGGTATCTGTTTAGGGGTCACTTAAAAGGTAACTATTTTGAAAAATGCATTCACATAAACAGAAAGTTTTAATGCCTTTTGTGTGAAATGTAGAATTCAAGTCCCGAATGCCTGCACTCGTGAAAAATCCCGCAGTATTTTTAGCAAGATTAAAGGGGTTAATCCTGGTCAAATTCCACTTTGAATACTTACACCCTGCCTGCTTCAATTCTCCTGAAATCATGACCGTACATTGTTTTCTCCTTGGCTTTTGCCCTAACGTGTCGGCGTCGTCGGGCTGCGGGCGCATTGCAACAGCTCGTTACCTTGCTTGTCCCTCAACTCAAGCCCTCTCCCCGTTGTGGTTCCTTCTCCCTTGGCTGCCCGTAGAGCATTGAGGCTCCCTGTGGCCCATTTCCCAGGGAAATGAGGCAACATGCTGAGCAGGACGGGCTCAGCAGAGA